>JAWPHD010014809.1:0-58979 GCA_037043455.1 Cyrtodaria siliqua | reverse complement strand
CATTACTTGTTTTATTCGTTGCTACAGTAATAAAGAGTATATAAAATAAATGGAAAATTGCAGTTTGGTAAAGATAATAATAATGAAGTTGCAAGAGTGTTTCACTAAGGACGACGACGGCGGCCAACTGACAACGGACAACTCGTCATCTCAATAAACCCTGGAGGGGGTGGGGTGGGGGCGGGGGCGGTGAGGGTGGATTAGGGGGATAGGGGATTTGAATACTAGTGACAGTTATTGTTTTCGAACACAAAATCACCATGTTCAGCTCTACCCCAAACCACAAACGATTCTTTTTTATAAAATCACAACGCTCCCCATCCTAGCTCAACTAAATTTGGGACTTGGTTCTTCCTTATAGTATGTTGTAAAGGGTTGCTTAAGTAATGTTGCCTTACCGCCAAATCTGGGCTCCCCATGGAACCCTCAAATTGTGAAGGCCCATAAAATGTGCAATAAAGGCAAGATCTAGGTTTGCATGTAAGCTGGGCTTTATATAGTTATAATTTTGGATTTGGGATCTTATATCATATTATGCATCTTATTTGTACCTCACCCATATTTGGGCTATGGGCTCCCCTCCTCCCCCTCCCCCCCCTACCCCAGGCCCTCCATACTCACAGCCCTCACTCGCCATCCATTTTTTTTACAATATTTCTGTTGTTTTGGTCCAATTATCAGTTTCGTTTTGGTCAATTCTTACACATATAGCTATGTTGCTCACCAGCCCACCCCCACCTCCCCACCCCCACTCCGCCCCCTCCCCACCGCAACTCGACACTCATTAATTAATATATATTTACATATTTTTGTGTGTTTGTGTCAATTCTTACAAATGTAGCTATGTCTGCCCCAACCCCCCCACAGCCCGCCCTTCCAACACCCTCAGGGCCCTTCCCCCCCGCACCAATACTCGAAACTCAATTTGTTTATTTATTTTTTTAACATATTTCTGTCTTGTGTTTTGGTCATATAATTACACATATATCTATGTTACCCCAGCCCCCATTACTCCGTCCCCCGCCCACGCACAAACCCCCTGGCACCCCGCCCTCCCCACGACTCTCAACTATTTTTTCTTCTTCATATTTCTGTATTGTTCAATTGGTCAATTTTTACACAATATAGCTATGTTGCCACCGTCCCCCACACCCATCTTCCCCTCCCCCGCCCCCACCAGACTCAGAATCTCTATTCTTTTCTTCTATATTTCTTTGTTGTTTGTGGTCTCAATTCTTACATATATTGCTATGCCCCACCCCCCACCCCCGCGACATCCCCCCCCCCCCCACCCCCCCCCCCACTCAAGACTAAACTAAATAATGTTTTTATAATTTCGTGTATTGTTTTTGTAAATTTTATTATCTCTACTGGCCAAGTTCGAAAACCAACCAGATCGGACACAGTAACGCGGAGTTACGGGCTGTTATATTTCTCACTCGAAACTCGATATATATATTTATTTTTTTTCACATAATTTCTGTGTTGTTTCGCGTCAGTTTTTACACATAAAGCTAATGTTGCACACCCCCACCCATTTACGCCCCTCCCTTCCCCTCACCTCCAACCCCACTACTGGAAACTTTTTTCTCTTTTTACATATTTCTGTGTTGTTTATTGGTCATTTGTGTTAACCCCCACACCCCCCACCCCCAAACAATCCACAACACACCATTCATCACTACCACCCGAATGATTGTGTTTTTTGCATATATCTGTGTTTGTTTTATCAGTTTTATCAATATGTTTTCGCCCCACCAACCATCCACACCACCTCCCGATTTTTTTTTCTTACATATGTCCGTGTTGTTTTGTTTAATCAAATATACAACTATATCCACCCCCCCCCCCCCCGGCCCCCCATTGGTTTATGGGCTCTCCACCTCACATGGAGGACAGGGGGAGGGAAATTGTTTTTCATTTATCTTCCATCTATTGGATATCTAATTTTAAATTTGAACGCAATTCATATTACATATAAAGCAATTATAGATTAAAATTCAGATACACAGACGAAATATCAATAAAAAAAAAACATCCTGAAATGAGGCCACAATAAAAATCGCCAGGTATCCCCCCTCCCTCCCCCCGAGTGTGCCCTTCTCGACCACAATTTTTTTTTAAAATGACAAGCAACTTTGGCAATTAAAACTGATAAAAAATAAATGAAGATGTCACCCAGCCCCAAATTTTTACTATAATTTGTTGATGATGATTATAACAATAATTTTTATATCGGCCCGAGTTTCTATAACCCACCCCCCACCCCCTCCACATTGTTTTTAGCCTTGTGTTTCTGAATGTGTATTATACTGGCTATGACCATTTATTATTCTCTGAATTAGTCGAGCTGCGCTGTTCTCCTACAGCTCATGTTTAATATAAATTTCCATATTTTACAGATTGTTTAGTGGGGTCGCCCCCTGAATCCACCCGTAAAACTCACCCACACCCCTACACACTAAAATGAAATGAACATAACAAAACAAAATAAACAAGCTTAAGTTAGGGTGGACATGCAGTAGGTCTATGGTTAGGTGCTTTTTCCCCCCAGATCAGGCTATAAAACAAGCGAGATTTTTTTAATTTTTCTTTTAAGAGAATGTCTGAAGGGGTAATATATAATAAAATATCCCGGCACCTCTTCGCCCATTACCTTTTGTTAACCTAAGACTTGAAAACTTTATACTACGTACATTATAAACAACGCAGTTTCGTGACACGTTGTCCACAGTGGAAAATGTGTACTTGTGCGCTATGCGCATACAACGTTGGGAGTAAAACGCGCACTTGTCAATATATTTGTCAATACACATGTATAGCGATCTACGAAAAACCGATATATTATGTAAAATATACTTCGGAAAAAATAAAACCGAAAGTAAATGGTAAATAACTTATTATTTTGTTAGATTATCGTCATGGTTTACGCACATAAGTCTGATTAAGCTGCTCAATTTCGTTCGAAAATCACATGGGTGTTCGAGCGTTTTTTCCAGTCGCGTTTTTTGCAAAAGGAAATTAGGCGTATATGCAGTTACATAGAACGTCAGAATAAAAAAAAAAAACTGCATAGGAGCCAATTTTATTAGGCTAGGTTCCATGGGAGTTCATGGGTTACCGTAACCAAAATATCTTATGCAGCCCTAAGAGATAATGCTATAAGGAAGCACATGGCCATATTTGGTTGTGCTAGGATAAAGCATTGTAAGAGATATAGACTTGTAAACACAGCTTACACGCAAACCTTTGATGTGGGACGCGCCGACGCCGACGCCGACGACGACGCCGGGGTGATTACATAAGCTCACAATGGTGTACTTCGAATTTTTGGATGATGTGATAACATGGCTTATTTTATTCAGAAATGATGTCTCGTCTGCACTCGCTGGATAAATGGACTATTTTATGGACCTAGTTTATTTCACATAAAAAAACAAAACAACTTTGAGGTAAAACTGCACCAAACTTTTTGAATATAAAGCGCACAATTTCTTGCCATACAAGTATTTTTTCTAATATTATATTCACATCATCAAAATTGTTGAATTACTGTCATGTTACTTATATGGTTGACACTGCTCGGGCCTAAAAATGCGTATATCGTTGAAAGATTCACTTGACCATATCTTATCGATTTTGGATTATTTGGATCAAAGATGGCTGGCCGATAGTCCTTAAGGAGGAAAGAACGGATTTATTTATTAATTCAGACGATCGTTGATAAAGAAATAAGGAATGTAAACATACAGCGAGCTGGGGCAAGCAAGCATGTGTGAGAGAGAGAGAGAGAGAGAGAGAGAGAGAGAGAGAGAGAGAGAGAAAAAACAACAGCAACAACAACAATATAAACAATTTTAATATTCGGTTCATGGTTAACAGCTATATGAACATTAAACTAGTAATTGCTGTGAAACGATATTGCCCAATAATATTGTTCAATAATCACAGCTACGAGAACGCATGCTATTATAATCGCCACAAAATTCGGTCACAGGCCACGTGATAACATTGGGGACACATACATGTAAAGGTCGTCTATGGTGTTCAAACACGAGACTGGTTCTCGTTACTACATAGTAACGCGCAGTGAGGGGGACCAGGTATACACATTCAGTGTGTTGTAAGCCACAAGGATGGCGTCGACATGTGTGTTTACATATAGTGACGAGTGGTGCTAGGAGTCTGTCACAACACGGAGTCAGCGTGGGCCGGTCAGCGTAGTATTTACAACGTGCTATTATTTTATCGCGTAGTGGCACTGACCTATTTAAAATTAGGTCAATATCACCACGCGGCAAAACAATAACGTAATATTTTTAGGTTCATTCATTAGCGTGTACTTACACTATTGTTATAGTGCACTGGTAATAAGAGAAAGTCTTGCTGCTCTCTCTCGCTCCATGAATGAATAGTGACATTGAAACACTTCTTTCTTGCTAGTAGGGTTTTGAAATAGGTTTTTTTTAAAAATATATACACACATATATACTGAGTAGTTGCTGCATGCGTGGACGGAAAGTTCACTACTCGTAGTGGCGGGAGACAAAATATTTAGTTTTTGGAGATATTCGCCTGAAACCTGTACTGTAGGGTTTGAAACGCATGGCCACCGAGTTTTTCACTGTTTAGATGACAATTCAGTCGCAAGAGTGACGTCAGACTGACCGGAATTGTGTTTATTTACAAACATCCACTTACCAAGATGAAATTATTTCTGTTGATGCCTATCTTTGCAGTTTTACTAGCAACCACTGGTCATTCGGTATGAGTCAGCATGTCCACCTAGATACGTTTCAAATTCACGTATGCAGATTTTCTCCGGTTTATTCCTTTACAACCGTACAACATTCGACAAGCATCTTCTGGTAATGACACCCAAGAAATGTATGTCCGGTCATTTACTGTATTTATTTACCTTGCTTATCATCAACGCCTCTGATTGCCATCCTAACCCAGGACCCAGAACACCCAAGTATCCCTGTGGGGAGTGTGGCAGAGCCTGTGTTTGGTCAAGAACAGTCCGATCGATCGCTTGTTCAAACTGTGAACGTTGGTTCCACAGAATGTCTGCAGATGCCAACTGTTGTATACAACGCTTTGGAGCATACAGATGTAAGTTGGACCTGTTGTAACTGTGGCCTACCCAACTTCAACTCAATACATACCGATAAAGGTGATCCTTTGAGAGCAACAAACACAATTAAGAGAATAAAGCAGCAGACTCGGTTTTATTGAGTCTGTTCATGAGAAGTAATGAAAAAAGCAACACTTCTCACGCCCCCTAGCACCGTCTTAAGCGGTATTCTACTTCAAAGCCACCTATAGTGGGCTCGTTGGTCCCAAAGGACCAGTAAAAAATAACACTACTGATTACAGCCGCCACACTGCACTAAACGAACGCTAAGTGTGAATGTTAATAAATACTGATAAAGGCGATCCTTTGAGAGCAACAAACACCATTAAGAGAATAAAGCAACAGACTCGGTTGTATTGAGTCTGTTCATGAGAAGTAATGAAAGAAGCAACTTCTCACGCCCCCCTAGCACCGGCTTAAGCGGTATTTTACTTCAAAGCCACCTATATTGGGCTCGTTGGTGGAGACCACACTGCACTAAACGAACGCTAGTGTGAATGTTATTAAAACATTGCTATGACGTCATCCCTTTGTTGTTTCTGTACAGTATATAGCATATTGTACTACACGCTAGAAATGCTACCTGTTATCGTCCAATATTTCCTACACAGCTGTCCAATATTATTAAGATTTCGTGTGTGTAGAACAATATGCTAAATATTGTAAAGAAACAACAAAGGATGCCGTTATAGCAATGTTTTCAATAAAGTCTGCAAACGCAACCATAGCTTAATATATTTGTGTGGTTAAAGTTAATTTCATGTACCTCAGCGAGAAGTAGAAACTGCCTCGCGTATTTGCGTAACCTGCTGGTAATTACAAAATGACGTATTTTCGATTGCAAACCGAAGATATGATCATTTGAAGTTGATACGGATATGGAAGCGACCGTTTTGAGAGCGTTGACCAAGTTTCTAAATGACCATGTATGGAATATTTATAAACATGAACAATTATAGATTTATATGGTAAAAATGACAACAACTGTATGAAAAATGTGTACTTAATGGCAATACTTTGTTATATAATTAACAACAATGCATTTATTTGCAGTGAGGTACTTTATTTAAAATAATATTGATCAATAATTCCATGAATGGTTATATGGAACAATGACGTCACAGTTTTAAAGCATGGCGGCTTCCTATTGTTTTATTTTAGAACAACATGTAGATACGTAGATGCATATGCAATCAATAAAGCAACTTTAATGATTGCAGTCAGCCTTGCATATGACGGGAAAATGTCTAGCTACGCGCCTGGAACTAGTTCAAAAAGGATTTTTTTTTCAAACCTGATATCATTGTGTTAAAGTGACATATTTTCAATATGTAACTTAAGACTGTTGCTTATTTTATTTATTGTATACTTTTAAATTAAATTAAAAATCCCAACTCCCATCTACCCAACGAAAGGCACTCGTGTAACACATTAGACGACATTTTTAAGAAACCAAGTTACATTTTATATGTTTTTAACGGACACTTTCAGCAAGTAAACATATAATGAGCTTAACCAAATAACGGTCTGATTTTAATCAGTGAAATGTAATACATGTACAATAATCATGAAAATAATGAAACATTATATTGTAGAAAGTGTTGTTATTTAATAAAATGATATCTTGATAATTTTAATATTGACTGTAGTGACAATAGCACTTTAGCCTGATATCACATTGGCCCACTGAGAAATCCATCTTAATCACACTGTTCGGCATAAAACAAATCACACAGTATCTGATATGTATACCAGTTTGAGTTTTCGGGAATAACGAAAACGAATAGTTTACACAGGCAACCGTTGTAATTGTATCCCTACTAAAATTTAAACTGAAGTTTCATGCTTCCAGGCTGAATATTAATTTCCCTACATTTAACATCATCGGCAACGTTTGGGCTGCACTTTTGCTTCTTTAAATCTGATGGCCCCGGATTAGGCGACTCCAACTTAAGCGATTCCGATTGGCCTTGTATGATGTCACTTATATTTAAGAGCTGTTGGTCCGTTGTTCGTTTGTATGATCGTATGTCCGGTTTTCTCGGATATTAATTGCTCGTCCACACCAGCTATATATAACCTTGTAGCAGCGGTGGCTCTTAGGGAGTGGTTAGTAAAATGTTCTTTAAACCCAGCACTTTCACACAGTTTTCCGACTGTTTGCTGTAGTAAATGGACTCCAATTGACGAATCACTATACCAACATGTAGGAGTTATATCCTTTAGAGGTCGCAGGTATAGACTGTCCATCCACAGTCTGAAATACATGTGAAATATAGTATGGTAAGTATCGAAGCGAGTTAATATTTACCACATAATTTCTTAAACTTTGAACATATTGAACCTGATTTTATATGGTAGATATAGGATGTAAAATGTACAAAAAAAAAATGATTTGTATTCCTTATCGATATTTGTACAAGTTGGTTTTAAAGTGACTTACTTTTGTTCTATTTGCAAAGTAAAAAGAAGTATAAGAAGTATAGTTAAACGGAATGCAGGCGGTCTAGAATAATAACTGATATTGTATTAATGCAAGAATAATTATATATTTAACTATTTCTCATTTTTTAACGCAGTTGGTTTAGGAAAATATAGCTCATTAAATTGAGTAACTGTTTGGTTTGGTATTGAAATTAAATAACAAGAGCTGTCGGAGAACAGCGCAGCTCGACTATTCGATTTTTCAGAGAATAATAAATTATATAGCTAGTAAATGCCATCAGAAAACAAGGCTAAAACAATGTGGGGTGGGGTTGGGGGACGGGGCTTGTGTAGAAACTCGGGCCGATATAAAATTATGTGTGAAATTTTATTATTGTTATCTGTTTTAATCCACAATTGCTGTCATTTTAAAGAAATTAGTGGTCGAAAGGCAACTCGGGGAGCTGATATCTGGCAATTTTTATTGTGGCCTCGTTTCATTTTTTTTATTGATATTTCATCTGTGTATCTGAATTTAATCTAAAATGTTTTATTTGTAAATGATTGCGTTCAAATTAGGGGGGCAGGGCGGTTGCGCATCATTGATAAAACAAAACAACAAAGACATATGTAAAAAAAAAGTGATGATGGGATGGTTGGTTGGTGGTAAGGGGGAGGGGGCTTCATAGCTATATGTGTAAGAATTGACCAAAGCAACACAGAAATATGTATTTTTTTTTTTAATAATTTCAGTTTCGAGTGGGGGGAGGAGGCGAGCCCGGGTGGGGTGGGGTTGTGGGAGGGCGGTTACGTAGCTATATGTGTAAGAATTGAACAAAACAACACAGAAATATGGAAAAAAAATCAAGTTTCCAGTGGGGGTGGGGGAGGAGAGATGCGGTGGGGTGTTGGGGGTGGGGGGGGGAGAGAGGCGGGGATCAGGCAACATGTATGTGTAAGAAGCTATGTGTAAGAAATGACCAAAAACAACTCAGAAATATGTAAAAAAAATGAAAAAATAAAAATATTTATAGTGGGGAGGGTGGTGTTGGGGGGGGGGGGGGGGGTATGGGTGGGCGTGTGTGTGTGTGTGGGGGGGGGGGGACATAACTGTGTGTAAGAATTGACCAAAACAACACAAAAATATGTAAATATTAAATAAATAAAAAAATCCAGTTTTGAGTGGGGGTGGAGGGGTGGGGGAGAGGCGGGGTGTGTGTTTGGTGGGGGGGGGGGGGGGGTGTAGTGGGTGAGGGAAACATATATGGGTAAGAAGCTATGTACGAATTGACCAAAACAACACAGAAATATGTATGTGGGGCGGCGGCGCAACATAGCTATGTGTAAGAATTGACACAGATATATTTAAAAAAATAAAAAAAAATAATCCAGTTTTGAGTGGGGTGGGGGAGATGCGGGGTATGTGTGTGTGTGTGAGGGGGGGGGGTGGGGGGTGGTGGAGAGTGAGGACAACATATATGTGTAAGAAGCTATGTAAGAATTGACCAAAACAACACAGAAATATGTACGGGGACTGCGGCGCAACATAGCTATGTGTAAGAATTGACACAGAAATATGTAAAAAAAAAATCAAAAACAATCGAGTTTTGAGGTGGGGGTGGGGAATGGGGGGAGAGGCGGGGATGGTGGGGTGGGTAGGGGGCAACATATATGTGTAAGAAGCTATGTAAGAATTTACCAAAACAACACAGAAATATGTACGGGGACTGCGGCGCAACATAGCTATGTGTAAGAATTGACACAGAAATATGTAAAAAAATAAATAAAAAAAATCGAGTTTTGAGGTGGGGGTGGGGAATGGGGGGAGAGGCGGGGGTGGTGGGATGGGTAGGGGGCAACATATATGTGTAAGAAGCTATGTAAGAATTGACCAAAACAACACAGAAATATGTAAAAAAATAAAAACAAAATAAAAATATTCCAGTTTCGAGAGGGGGAGGGGAGGCGAGGGGACGGGGGTGGGGGGGGGGGGTGGGAGAGGGACAACAGGTATAAGAATTGACAAAAACAACACAGAAATATGTAAAAAAAAGAAAAAAAATTAGTGTAGAGGGTGGGGGTGGGAGAGGCTGGGGGAGGGAGGGGGCAACATATATGTGTAAGAACTGACCAAAACAACGCAGACATATGTATGGGGGCTGCGGCGCACATAGCTATGTGTAAGAATTGACACAGGAATATGTAAAAAAAATATAAAAAATCGAGTTTTGAGGTGGGGTGGGGGATGGGAGGAGAGGCGGGGGTGGTGGGGTGGGTAGGGGGCAACATATATGTGTAAGAAACTATGTAAAAATTGACCAAAACAACACAGAAATATGTAAAAAAATAAATAAATAAATAAAAATATTCCAGTTTCGAGTGGGAGGGGTGGGGGTGGGGGTGGGGGAGGGGAGGCGAGGGGACGGGGGTAGAGGGGGCAACACGTGTAAGAATTGACAAAAACAACATAGAAATATGTAAAAAAAAAAAAGTTTCGAGTGGGGGGTGGGGTCGGGGGTGGGAGAGACTGGTGGGGGGGGGGGGAGGTGGCAACATATATGTGTAAGAAGCTATGTGGTAAGAAGTGACTAAAACAACATAGAAATATGTAAAAAAATAAATTAAAAAAAATGGAGTTTCGAGTTGGGGGGAGGGGTGGGGCTGGGGCGGGCATCATATATGTGTAAGAAGCTATGTGTAAGAACACAGAAATATGTAAAAAAAAAAGAAAAGAATAAAAAAGAAAAAAAAAGGTAGAGTGTGTGTGTGGGGGGGGGGGAGAGGGAGTGTGTGTGTGTGTGTGTGTGTGGGGGGGAGAGGGAGTGTGTGTGTGTGGGGGGGGGGGGGGGTGTAGGAGGGAGCCCGTGCCCCGATATTGGTGAGGTATGCATAAGATGCATAATGCTATAATAAATCCTAAACCAAAATTATAGATATGTATATGCTTACATGCAAACCTAGATCTGCCTTTATTGCACATTTTATGGGCCATGACAATTTGGGTTTCATGGGAGCCCAGAATTTGCAGAAGACAAAATTACTTACGCAACCCTTTACAATATACTTAAAGGAAACCAATTCCCAAATTCAGTTCAGCTAGGACAAGAAATGTAAGTGATATAGACCTGTAAACACAGCTTACACGCAAACTTTGATGTGAAATAGACACATTTTAAGGGCTATCATAATTTGGGTTTCATGGGAGCCCATGGGTTACAGGAACCAAAATTGCTTATGCAGCCCTTAAGATAATGCTATAAGGAAGCCCATGGCCGAATTTGGTTGTGCTAGGGTAAGAAATGTAAGAGATATAGATTTGTAAACACAGCTTACACGCACACCTTGATGTGGGACGCCGACGCCGACGTCGACCCCGGGGTGATTACATACGCTCTCTTATTCTTCGAATAGTCGAGCTAAAAATAGATTTAGAAAAGCTTCCAATATTTTTACAATATATTTGCTGTCTAACTGTAGGAACACTGACCGTTTATTGCAGTTAAGTTGTTGAGAAATAGTACAATTATAGAAAAAATGAACATAAATGAAATGAAAAGAAAACGTGTGTCGTCGTCTGAAATTGGTACGGGTGTGCGAGAATTTGGAATCCCGTGCAAAGTTAGTTTAAACTTACGGAGTTTGGCTGAGCTTTAAATATTATTTATCTGCTTTGTTCGAGTATAGGGAACTCATTTACTAGGTAGTGTGCGTGTTTTGTTATTTCACACAATCTCAACCCTCGTTCGTGAAAATAACCACACGCCTACCATCTCGAAAAGGATTTCCCTATAATCGATCCCAACAGTTAAATAATCTTTATATATAACACTTCCCATCACGTCCCTTCGTGTCGCTTTGTGTTTTATAAAAAGTTCCTATCTTTGTTTTGTAAAAGAACTATTTGAACATAAGGGTGACATAAGGTGTTAACACCACTTTAATAATTGGAATGAATTCGAGCAAACTGTGTTCAAAGTAAGTTTACAAGCCGATTATGACAGAATGGATTAAACTTCATACGTATCAATATGCATTGCCTGAAAAGTTTGCACTACCGAATAACAACTTTCGCGGCAGTATTTATTCTCCTTTTTTGTTTAGGATTTTGATATATTCGTCTACAAAATGTTTGATATATTTACAGTAAATATGCTCCGTAAAAATAGAAAGATGCTCACGTTTTGGCTATTATTTCTAAAGGCATGCCTTTGTGGGCGTACACAAACGTAAATAGAGTTTAACAAAATGCTTGATGTTTGTAATCACACTTTTAAGTGAGTACATTCCACTAGACAGTTTCACATTATCATATATTCTCTTAAGAAAATCTAAAGCAAGGTAATATTATTTGATAGTTAAAAGCTTCTATCTACACAATTTGTGATGTTTTTTCGTGTAATATTTTGTGTAAGGAACGTGCACAGAAGATTGTTTTTGGACACCTTTGGGTAATTTTCATATTTAATGTTTTAAGGCCCAAATGCATGTTTTAATAACAATGGGAAAACTTGATTACTTAACTTTTTTTATTAAATCATTGTTTGTACTTATGGTGGTCGTCATTCGTCAACGTTATTTTTCAAGACACGTCATTTACCTCAGATACTTCCTGTTTTGCTATCCAGTCAAAAAGGAAAAGAAAAATGTACTTTTTATTTTTGCTTAATATGCATTTATACTAGAAAACTGTAAACTACTTATCGAATACTGATGTACTTTTCGTATATCTTCACAGTGCATCTACTAGGATTGGCTTTGTTCTCATAGGCCCGGGTGATTTTCGGTTCAACTTTTCGATGCTGAATCCCTCCACGGTTTGTCTTCGACACATCCTCACGGTACTCTAAATATCGGTTATTTTCCATGTCAACGTTCACTGTAATCTGTCCATTAGGCTCAACTCTCAAATGTCGGTGCTCTTGACCGGCTCTAAGAGCGAAATGCAATCCGAAAGTATAAAGTAAAGTATTTAACAGTTGTTGTGGAGTGTCGGTGCCTAAAATGTGTTTCTGCCACATGTTTTCCTCTTGTTCTTCGCTGATTATGTTTGCCTGCTTTTTCGAAATACCGAGGCCTTGTTTTGACAGATCCTTCATCTTTGCGTCGAGAACACGCCTCGTGCCCTCGAAATCCATATCATCAAGAACACTCAGGAAACGTCCAGATTGTCTAAAATGGTGCTGAAATGCAATGATAATTTCATATGATGTATTAGGTTTATACTCTTGTCCTGATACATTTCGAACCTCCGCTACGAAAAAACTCAATGCTTCATTGAGCGTTGTACTGGTCATATTTAATAGTTCCTCAGTATATGCCTTGATGGAAGTTTTCATTCAGTTTTGTCTCCATTTTTCAAACAAACCAACTGCCCACTTCGTCTTACTTTGTGTTCTTGTAGATTGACCATTCTTGATTAAATTATCCAAATCACTTTGCTGCAATGGTTTTGAAAATCGTGCGGGTTCACTTTCCTCCAGTAATTGAGTGGCTTTTAGAAGTTCCTCATCGGATATATCCGAAAAATCTTTAACTTTTAGGTCAAAATTTGCGTGCAGCACCACTGACGGCTTATTCTCATTTTCCTCCATATCTAAAACATTACTCAGTAGAAAATCTGTGTCTGTAGACCTCGCTGGGGATTTTTCAACAAATGTTGATTGCGTTATAAATAAATCATTATCTTCCGATGCCGACATTTTCTATCCTACCATGTACCCACTTTAAAACCGTAAATCAGAATGCTACAAAGCATGCACTCGTTGGCCATTTCACTGTCCAGAACAAAATATTTTACGATTCCACGTGCTGTCTTTGCCATACATGATGTAACGTGTAACTGTCCAATACCCTACACATATACTTTCAATAGGTTCACGGGGTCTTCATGATTTGCAAACTGTCCATTATTAATACAATATAATGCTTGTTTTAAGTCAGAGATAATCCTCAAACTGCCCAATCTTTCAGAGAAACACATGGTCTATATCAAGCCTTTTCATGGATTTTGATGCATCCACTTCATGCACAACACCAAGTCACACAACTTCATTTTCCTCTTTTAACACCAGCTCTAACTTTGGTTCACCAAGATACACTTCTTCCCCGACAACAGGTCGGAGGTCCCCATCCTCGAAGAAGAAACTACGAGTCCTGGTTATCAACTTTCAGAGTATCCGAGCTAAGAGGGAAGCATTCTGGGCGATGCTCGATCACTCCGACCCAGACATAATATTAGCCGGCGAGACTTGGTTAAATCCTGAAATAGCTGAGCGAGATGTTTTACCAGACAACTACAGAGTTGTCGCCCGCCGTGACCGTCCGAACAGCACACATGGGGAGTGGCTATCATTGCTAGGCAGGACATGGAGGCCACAGAGCTTGATGCACATTCTACATCAGAATTTGTTGCCGCTGCATTCAACACCACTAGCCTAAACAAGCTGGTCATCATTGGTTGCTTATATAGACCAACAGACAACAACAGCGACTACACTCAGGAATTGTGCAAGGCCATTAGCGATCTCCATGCCCAGTAAAAGGACAATATCATATGGCTAGGCGGTGATGCCAACCTCCTGGATGTTGACTGGTCTACAGACACCATTTATGGCCACCAATACCCAGTACCTATCAACCAAATATTTATTGACACCTTCAACGACACTGTAAGCCAACAGATGATCCACTTTCCAACCAGAAATGACAACATTCTCGACATCTTTTGTACCAACCGACACACTTTGATAGATAGATGCTCTCCAATCCCTGGAATTAGCGACCACGACATCGTGTTAGTTGACACCAACATCATTCATAAAAGATAGAAGAAGCCTATCCAACGGCGTAACTATTTATGGAAGAGAGCCAACATTTCATCCATGAAAGAAGATCTTAAAGACTTTTCTAACAGCTTTATTCATGAACAAGACTTTACCACACCTGTTAACACTCTGTGGTCACTTTTCAAGGAAAGATGCATCAAGGCAATTGATACCTTTATCCCATTCAAGCTAACCACAACCCGGTACAGTCAACCGTGGTGTAACAGAGAGATTAAGTGGCTTGCAAGAAGAAAGAGAAGAGCATACAAGAGGGCCAGAACTTCCAAACTGCAGACTGACTGGATCAGATACAGACACATCCAGAAGAACAACCAGACTACATGTCGAAACACCAGAAATTCGTACGTCAGGGATATGGTTAGCGAGCCCGACACAAACAGCAAGAAGCTCTACTCGTATGTCAAGAGCATGAAGTGCGACAGCTCTAGAGTTGCGCCGCTTAGAAGGATGGTGTGAGCTACTCTGAAGCTATCGACAAGGCTGACATATTAAACGCTCAGTTCTGATCAGTTTTCACCACAGAGGATCACACAAACCTCCCATCCATTGGCCCAGGCCTTTCTTTATCAGCGCCACAACTAGATATTCATGAGAATGGAGTCAGGAAACTATTGTAGGGTTTGAATCCGCACAAGGCGACAGGACCGGACCATATCTCATCCAGGTTCCTGAAAGATATGGCTTCACCTTTAGCTCCATCTCTGACCCTCATTTTCCAAGCTTCTCACTATCAGAGCCAAGTACCCGACGATTGGAAGAACGCGCTCGTCATTCCACTCTTAAAGACAGGAGATAAGAGCCAGCCCGCCAACTATAGACCCATATCGTTGACATTAAGCTGCTGCAAGGTCATTGAACACATCGTAAACAGCCATCTTGTGAAGTTCCTCGACGATGACAACATCTTATCTGACCAGCAACACGGCTTTAGGAAAAGAAGATCGTGCGAGACACAACTTGTCAACACCATCCATGACCTTGCAGCAGGCCTGAACAACAAACAACAGATAGACGCCAGATAGACGTTGGACTTCTCGAAAGCCTTCGACAAAGTCGCACACGAACGTCTTGCAGCAAAGCTTCACCACTAGGGTAACCAGGGCAAGACTCTGGGATGGATAAACTTTCTTGCTAACAGACAACAACAGGTGGTCCTAGACGGTAAATCATCATCTCCTGCTCCAGTCTCGTCAGGAGTTCCTCAAGGCACTGTTCTCGGCCCTCTCTTGTTCTTGATATACATTAATGACCTACCAAACAGAGTCACATCTACTGCACGCCTGTTCGCAGATGATTGCCTACTGTACCGCACCATCAACTCGGACAGTGATACGACGGCACTCCAAGATGACCTCAACCAACTACAAGAGTGGAAGCACGAATGGCGGTTGATGTTCAACCCCGACAAATGTGAGATGATCCGTATCACCAACAAACGTAAAGTCGTCGCTGGCACGTACACTATCCATGGCCACACTCTACAACAGACAAATAAGGCAAAATACCTGGGCGTCACTATAGACAGCACACTATCTTGGAATAGCTACATAGACGCAACAGCCAAGAAGGCAAACAACACCACTGCCTTTCCACGACGAAACCTGTCAACTTGCCCGAAGGACGTCAAGGTAACATGGTCAGACCCCAGCTAGAGTATGCAGCCACTATTTGGGATCCCCATACGAAATCTAACATCAACAAGCTGGAGAACGTCCAACGAAGAGCAGCACGCTTCTGTCAAAGTGACTACCGCCGCACAAGCAGCGTGACAGACATGCTACAGGACTTGAATTGGGATCTACTACAAGCCCATCTCCAACAAGCCAGAGCTGTCATTATGTACAGAAACGTCAACAAGCTTGTGGATATCCAAAACAACCACCTACTCATACCAGCCGGAGTCCATACAAGAGACCTTAAAACCTTTTACCAGCATCAGTGCCTACAAGTACTCGTTCTACCCAGCTGGAATCCGCATCTGGAACAGCCTGTCGGCCGAGGACACCATTGTACCATCCCTTGAGGTCTTCAAGACCCGGATGGCCGCACCATAGACTCAGGACAACATGTTTTTATCCTGTTTTTAACTGCACCTTGAACTTTCCATCACTCATGTAAATATTCACCGTTGTGCGAGGATGTTCCAGAGGAACCCAGCACAATACTGGAAGAAGAAGATACATACGCACGCACGCACGCACGCACGCACGCACGCACACACACACACACACACACACACATATACATACCGTTACACATCACATTTATTAATTGTTTGTTTGTCTGGTGTTCAAGGTCACCATTCAGCACATGTAAGGCCATATATAAAGGTCAGTATATATATTTTTTTGTTTCATATTATTTATGTTTTTAGAAAGATTTTATAATAATATTGACAAAGCGGCCTAGTGCTTTGAGTTCTTTTAATGATTGTGTGTTCATAATTTGTTAATGTTTAAGCATGTTTGGATTTGTATAAAAATATGTTTTCATGTACTTTTTACGTTCATTAATGAAATGATTGCAGACAAGAAGGTAATGGTATTCATCACCAATATCATTATAATCACACAATATACATTTTCTTTCATTATAGTCTACAGAGTTCCATCGACCAGTTTCATTTGGTAGGCGATGATTACCAGTGAGGAATTTTGCCAGAGATATAAACACCGATTTGTCAAGTTTCAAGAAATAATTTTCTAGTGATACAATTTCTTTGAAAGCTGAGTAATTTAGTCCTTTGGTTGAGTTTTGTAAGGATTCGTGCCAATTTTGTTTAAATTGATCGATTAATGTTAGTTTTATTATTTTGCTCACATTTTTAAGGTTGTTCTGCATAATCCAAATATCGCGTCTTCCCGTCTTATTTAATATATTTTCAATCGCTTTTGATCATTTAGATTTAACGTTTGGTTCATTTACCAAGATTTTGTATAGTTGCATTGATAATTTACTTTCTTTTTCCATTATAAGGTTGTTCCAGAAGCTTAGCATTCTACTTTTTACTGTAATTTCAATTGGATATCTACCTAATTCAGCATAAATCATATAGTTTGGTGTACTTTCCTTAGCATTTAAAATTCTTTTCAGGAAACCAAGATGGATTTTTTCCAGGATTTTCAGAGTTTCATACCCCATATTTCGCAGGCATATGTCATGATGGGAAGAACGGTGTGGTCAAAAAGTTTGAGCTGTAGGTCAATGGGGAGATGGAGATTATTGACACGGGAATATAGAAGATGGAGAGCAGATAATTGATAAATACATTTACCTGTGGATTAATTTACCTGTTCAAAGTTTTTACGTCATCAAATAAAATATTATTCTCGCTTTTCACAGATATTGTAATGTGTGAATTGTAAATATCTATTGTTGTGTATTGATTTGGATTTAAATATGGTGGCTGATTTCTGCCATTTGTTGTCTTTTCGTCTTTTCGTTATTTCGCCGCAAAAAGACGACAGAACGAAAAGACGACAGGATGAGAAGACGCCAAATGCAGCGCGAAAAGACGACATAATGAAAAGACGACAGAACGACAGAACTAAAAGACGACATTTCAAGGGCGAAAAGACGACAGAACGACACGCGAAAAGACGACACTTCAGTCGCGAAAAGATGCCATTTAATATTGTAGTATTTTTGTTATTTCGTGTGGCCTTCTGTGGTCTTTCATCTTTTCGTTCTGTCGTCTTTTCGTTCTGACGCCCTGTCATCTTGTCGTCTTTTCGTGATGCATTTGGCGTCTTGTCGTTCTGTCATCTTTTTGTTCTGTCGTCTTTTCCTTCTGATGTCTTGTCATTCTGTCGTCTTGTCATTCTGTCGTCTTTTCGTGAAAAGACGACAAGACGACAGAACGAAAAGATGACAGAACGAAAAGACGACAGAACGAAAAGACGACAAATGCATCGCGAAAAGACGACAGAAGGCCACATGAAATAACGAAAAGACGACAATATCAAATGACGTTTTTTCGCGGCTGAAGTGTCGTCTTTTCCTCTTTTCGCGTGGCGTTCTGTCGTCTTTTCGCCCTGCGTTCTGTTGTCTTTTCGCCCATGAAATGTCGTCTTTTCGTTCTTTCATTCTGTCGTCTTTTCGTTCTGTCGCCTTTAGCTCTGCATTTGTCGTCTTTTTGTCCTGTCGTCTCTTCTTTGTCGTCTTTTCGTCCTGTCGTCTTTTCGTTCTGTTGTCTTTTTGCGGCGAAATAACGAAAAGACGACATGGCAGAAATCAGCCACCATATTTAAATAAAGATAAACATGTTCATGAAACAAAACATGGCCGGGGAACTTTAACCTAAACTCCTCCTACGTCAATTGAAGGATGGTGTACATATTAAGCACAGTACATGCCTAGAATGTGTAGACAGTGAATGTTCGAATCCAGGGTCTGACCCCACTGGGCCAGAGATTAAAAGATCAAATTCACCAAAATGATCAATTCAGATACAGTTTTCAAAATTGTAAATTAAATTTCTTAATATTCTTATTTTTGAATGCAAGGTTGATTTATCAACTTGCATTCATAGTCATTGCTTTTGGCGCCTCCTCATCGCCATCTGGCAGATAATATATTTTTTTCTCATAAATCGAGGCTTCAAGTCGAACATGCATGCTGATAACCTATTGGATGCTGAAAACAACTATAATGCAAATAAACAGGTCGAGAAATTCTACGAAAATCTCATTATATATGAGTTGTGGGCGATTTTTCTTTTCAAGCGAGTTTTGCAAGGTGTTTTCTCATCAAGGGGAAACACGATGTGACGTCACACGCACCTTCGCTTGACATTGTCGCGCAAAGAGCCCAAATTAAACGAGATTTCCAGGGGAAGAGTTGTTTCAATATATTTAGAGTTGTTTCAATATATTTATTATGTATAATTGTATATAGCAACAACTATTTCAAAAGGGTTCTAGTGATTCACGATGTCAGTGAATTATTATTAATGATAAGATGAAATAAAGCAACATGTTATACATTAGACCCCACTGGATTGTTATTCTGTTGGAATATAGTATATATAGAAATATTTTTTTCGTTATATATTCTGTATTTAAGATTGGATTTGATCAAAACTTTCATAGATTGTAGGGTTGTTCAGGGTCTAGTTGTGCAAAAACGCTAACACGTGTCTCTACGTCAATGACGTCACAATGCTATTAAAACCGTTTTTTTCACTGATTGCATTTGTTAAGTTGTTTTACTCTAAAATCAATCAGTGTCTGTCTCAGTCAACGCTGACAGTTTTAACAACATGACGTCATCCAAAATGGCCACATCATGACGTCATCTAATTTGGAAAGCCCGTGTTTGACCAGGTTCTGATCAAATTATATTCATTCATAACAAGTGTCAACCTCAAGATTATCTGAGTTTTTATTCATAACATGTGTCAAGCTTCAAATTATCTGAGTTTTCATTCATAATGACAAGTTGCATTTTGTTTGATGTTTATTTTTATTTGCATGCATATTTTAAAAAACGTTTTTATGTCCATTTTCAAAAATATTTTATGAAGTCGATTCATTTTCTCAGTAATGTTTGGTGAATTCGGGCAGCACATGGCTGTGGCATTTTAACCTACTTCGTCCAGCTAGGTTCTGTTCTGTTTCTTGTTGCTGTTTTTTTTTATCAAAATTATGGCCACTTTTTCCCTTGTATTTACTTATAGTCAAATTCAATCCTTTCTTCCACCTATAAATTTGTATTTCTATTTTTTAGTAAATACTACAATAAAGTTTATTTTCAATGTGTGAGACAGACATAGGGAAGTTGAATCAACGGGAAGTGCCTCTTGTGAAGTTTGTCCCTGCAGTAGAAGGCGTTTTCTAGGTTACGCCACTGAACCTGGACAAGTTCAAACCAGTTGCATCAGACTAGACACATCAGAGTTATCTAGACTTTGATTTTTTTAAAAATTGTTTTCCAGTAGACCTTAGACTATTCAAGCCAGTACAGTGTTACAGGCGGGCCCTTTTGTGCATCTTGTTCCCGGAAGACTACTTAATACACGCCACTCTGTAAATGACATAATTTTAGACATGGGGGTCATCTTGAGTGACAGCTTGGCCATACAACACAAATCTGTCTATCCATCAGCAATTTCATAAGATAATATTCTAGTCTAGATTTGAAACAGTTTAATGACAACTGATCACAGTATTATATATTTGGAATGGATCGACCCTCTAAGATTTTTGTAGGGCGCCCAAGATCGCCAATTTGGCTAAAATTATGTTAAATTTATGGAATTTTAAATGTCCAGCAATCGTGCAAATATTCATACAGTCTTTAAGTTTCCTATCAAACCTTGCATTCTCAGTACTTTCAGTACTTTGATTTTCATTGTCACCTGAACTATTTCTAATCCAGCAGAAGGAGGGTGGGTGTTCATAGTTGAACTACTGGTTGACTAGGATGTGTACATGACAGCGAAGTGTGGATATTTGCGAATGATCCCCACAATCAACTTTGCTCAAGTTTATTTTGTAGTGAATTATACAACTGTTCCTTTTCTAAAGATAAATTTACACAACTTCTTCAAATGCATCACATAACGTTAGAGTTTGGTAAATTGTGTAATCCAGTAATATGCGTAAAGTTTGGATGGGCTATGCCCAATTTAGCATACACTGAAATCTGAGCATCCTTATAGATAATGCAATTTTAAATAGTTTTTGGATGATTATAACCAGTATAATATTTGCCTTTGATCTTTTCTTTTTCTCTCGGATGATTTATGTTTTAAATTTTCTTCCTCCTCATTGCTGAATGGTACAAGTTTTCTCACCAATCCGTGTGACATCAATTCTGACGACATTTCCATAATTTAAAGCGAATGTGCGTGTGCTTTTGTGCGCGAGTGTTTGTGTGTGCGTGCGCGTATGTGAGAGAGCTTTCATACCGGTTTCTCTCTCTCTCTCTCTCTCTCTCTCTCTCTCTCTCTCTCTCACACACACACACACACATGCTTGCTTGCTTGCCAGCTCGCTGTATGTTTATTTCCTTATTTCTTTATGTATTACTTAGATCTACGATCGTCTGAATGAATTCGTTCTTTCCTTCTTAACCTACCCCTTTAGCTGACTTTATTTATTATCATTAATATTATTATATTATGAAATTCTCACCACGAGTCCTGCATGACTCCTCCTTTCTCATACATCATGTATTTTGATATGAGAAATAAAAGTTATTGTTGTCGTATTGGTGGTTGTTTGTAACTCGTATAAGGGACGACTTGAGCTACCGTAAAAGTTAGGAAGAAATATGTAGCCCTTTAGCATATTTGTGTTAGTTTGTAGTGCATTTTCGAATTAGGTTGTAGCAAAGTTTCGGGCTCTAGCGCCTGCGCCCTCCGCCAATATAAACATTTACAAACTTTTAATTTCTTGTTTTACTGCCGTTAAATATCACGTGAATAACATATTTTATTTCATCTCATAGTGAGAAAACTTTTATATTTTCACTCATGCTTCGCATTTGTGAAAATATAAATTTTTCTCACTTCTTGATGAAATAAAATATGTTATTCACGACAAAACAACAACTATCCTCTATTTATTTTAATCATAATATCCACTATTTCATTGTAAAGCATATAATAAAACAAGAAAAGTATAACGCATGCGTTATATGTAGACAATTTTTAATAATGGGTTAGTTTGTGGAGGCTTTGTTCAAGTCACATACCTGTAGTCGTCGATATGGAGATGACAGGAAGGTAAAGTGAAGAATTAAAAGATACTGTATGAATACAGATAAGTTTTTATTTGGTCTTATGTATACATTATTATACATGTTAAAAGGAACATATTCAAGTATTTACAATTAAACGATTTACTCCTGAGCTATTATAAAGGGAATTTCAGTGACCATGCTATAATATAATATAAAAGTCATATGTACTGAAATTGTACAAGTGATTATCATATGGGCCCTATTTATGTTCATGTTTTAGTTGTATTCAGGCTCAAAACCGCTTCGGAGTTGCCGTTAAGGCAATCAACTGAATTACAAATGATCTTATAGAAAATATTTAATTTCTTTACTTCTTTACTTCATTATAATACTCAAATATAAATGGGTGCCGAAATATCTAGGGTAAAAAATAAAATAGATGCCGAAATGGTTTGATGCCAAAACGTCTAGATGCCGATTAGTCTAGGTGTCGAAATGGTGTGGTGCCGAAACGTCCTGTATCGATCTTGATCACACAGACGCAAACACTTGAGAATTGTCTGCATTTATTAATAAGCATTTTTCGTGTACTGATCATTGGGACCCTGCTTTAATTAGACTAATATACTATATACACAATAGTTTTCTTCTAGATAATGTGCAAGTGCCCGTGATTGAATATGCGTAAAATGAATTATGAGTTGGGAACACTTAATTGGACGCTCCAGTTTTGGGGTTTGACCTGTTTGGTTAAAACCATTTATTGGCGGTGCTTGAGCACCGTCAGAGGTATAATGGGGCTTTTCAATGGAATGCTAGGAATGTGACAAACCTAACAGCACAATGCAACACTATGCAACACTACGCTTGAAGAAGTAGTCTCTCATGCATGCCTTTAATAAATTCGATATTATGTGATCACTGACAGAAAATGATGACGTGTGTTCGCTTACTGTGCAAGTAACAAATATTGTCCTTGTGTGTTCGCTTACTGTGTAATTAACAAATATTCTCCTAAGTAAATCCTTAGCTAGTTTATGTATTAATAAGCAAGAGCGCTTCGCATTTTGACAGACAATCAGTCGGTGTTTGTAAACAAAAGGCCGCTTAATCATTTGATGCCCTAAATAAGAAACAATGTTCAAAATAAAGGCAATTTATTCTTTATTTAGGGCATACATACCTATTTTATCAAAATTTCACTAAGTCAACTTTTTATCATCTGTTTAAAATGTTATAACTCGAGTTATAATCGTGCTACAAGCAGACGGTATGTGTTTATAGATAGTGTATCATGTTACTAAAAATAGAACAGTCAGTGCTCGCTGAAGAGCTTGCTTAGAAAAAAAATCTACGGAAGCTAATTCGGGCCATATGAGTTAGCTAAAATATGTTTAAATATGAAATTGGTAATGAATATCAATCATCTGAAACATCACTGAATGTAAAAAACAAACCATGGAAGTTACATTTACAGCACTTCCATTTCCAATCCAATCCAACACTTACAAAAAGTACCGCCCATCAGTGCCTTCAGCACTTTGATACTGTGTGTTTTGAGTTTGGATTCTCAAAATAAATAAGTTATGCATAGGCCTATACCTCGTCCTCAGTAGGTTTAGAAACGGTGTACATATGTTGTTAAATTTGACTGTTGTTGGCGAGATAGCTACTTTAATTTTTGTCAAAAATTAAAACAGTATGTGTATTTATTACTTATATTTTCCTTCCGAAGAATCAGAAAATACTTTTCAAATTAAATAAATGTCCTAAGCATCTAAAACTATATATATATAGACATATAGTATGTACTGTCACATTACAAAATTGCAAATCCACAAACAAAATACTAGAATCTTATGAAAAAACAACACACACACAAAATATATATTTTTTTTTTGTTGACAAAACAAATAACAAAATATATATACTGAAAGGAAAAAGAAACACGACACGGGAATATTGCATATACTGCACACTTAATTTCATATATATTCCAAGGAAATCCCAAGATGTTTTTTTAAAAAAAAGTTGCAGTTAATTAGAGAAAAGACACAACTGTGAGGTTGTAGACGTTTTAATCACAGTACACGTTGTAACAAGAAATTCATAAATTTTGAAGTTCCTCTTTGAAAAATTGAGCCTGTTCAGTACTGTATTTAACGTAAAGAGTTTGCAAAATGTTGTATCCTAAGTTTACGCCAATCGCGTACTCTGTCAATAATGAAACTTTGCAGGCATACTACAACTGTGTGCCTAATTCAGGATGCCGAGTTTTGACCACAGTCACAAAGTTATATTAAGGGGTTCGTCTGATACTGATAATGTGAGGATTTTAAAAGGGAGAAAACATACAACTTCAGTAAATAAATTTATTATGCATCTCTTAATTATGAAAAGAGATGTAAGCAGTATATTAGATTATGTCATAGCTATCAATTGTCTAAATTCTGACAACTGGTATTATAAATCTCTAATTTCTGACAACTTGTCAGAAATTTATTTAAATAATCCTACTTATTTAATATATTACCAATTTATATAATTAAGTTTGTCTGCCTCTGAGTTTATGTAATAAAAATATTCATACCATCTCAGATTTCTTTGACAGATCTCTCTTTTGAGTATATGACATTCAAAACGTTCTCTCTGTAACGCACATTTGTCTTTCTAAGGTTTATAGTCCCTCTACCATATGAGCCCCCGGGAAGAATCCCCCGTTGACTCGGCATTATGTTTGGACTAAAAAGAACCTTATATAGTCTGTTCTATCCAATGAAATTGACGCTAACAACAATTAACCAATGAAAAGCGTCGTCTTATTCTATCGCGTGAAATAACAACTGGGGGCTGACATTTTGTCAGAAAAACTGTGTTTCCTAAGGACAGAAAATACTTAAATTATGTCGAACATGGATAAAGTTAAATTAAAAGAGCGATTGGCATCAATGGAACACTATAACAGGTAATGAATCGTGATATCGGATAACCGATATGTTTTACAACGGACGTAATAATAGTGATCGAGTTTGTGTGTACATGCACAGCATGTCACGTCTGCTAGTTTCGGAAACTATCCCAAATCAATGTTTATCGTTATATATGCTATTACAACAGCATTTGCAGTTAATTTAAGTTATGAGAGTAACAACCGTTCGTCAACAACTTTAAATATTCATCAGTATTCGGTCATTCTAAAAATAGTAACAACAACAACATCAACGAATAAAGCACAGGGGCTTGTGGTCACAATCATTACATTGCCCCAACCTGTGAGAAATGTGATCACCAAATTAATTGTGGACTATCAGGTAGGTATTATGTTATTTCATATTAAATATTATGTTATTTAAAACAATTATGTTATTTAAAACATTAAACTTAAAAATATTACTTTAATTTTAATTGATGAAAATTTATGAAATACAATTTATTATTTTACTGCTAAGTACTTATTCAGTATGATAACAAATAAAAGAAAAATCTTGCTCAATCCCTACTGTTAATGTTTAAGTTAACCCTAATTGCATTTTTTTCTACAATACTGCAAGGTAAAATGCATACATGTAAATATGGTAATGGTAAATACAATAATACAAGTTAAAACATAATATATATATGCATATAAATATGACAATATTAAACAATGTATTCCGAAGAGGTATGTCCATGAGGTTGATATAGTTCCATAGTTCATAATGGATCGTATGAAGTCGTCATTGTTTATGCACTTTGTTCTCGATCCAGCACTTGCAAGAATATTACACGTTTACCAACAAATATTACACTATACTCCAACAATTGCAAGAATATCCTCTATTTAATCCAACGTTCATATAACGCGTATCCATCAATCGAAGAATAATCCATCAATCGTTTACAAATAAATAACATTTATCTTATTTGTCCATTGTCAATTGTCAGTCATTTGTCGATGAAATCTCCAACCAATCTTAGTCTATCACTGATGATGTCTCTCAAGCTGTCTACTTGGTAAAAGTTTACCTCCGTCAAAATTTCTCTAAGTGATTTTCGGTCTGTTGGTAAAGCTGCTGTGTTTACAGAGCAGTTGTTTCTAAGAAAATTCAAAATTAATTTGAAGTGTGTGGCATCCCTGTCGATAAAGGTAATTTTATGAATGTCTGGGAAAATACTGGTCTTCTCCTTGTTGAGAGTAACTGAAGGAGAAACACATTTTGTTCCACCAATGTCCAGTGTAACCTTTCCTTGTTGAATATCTTTTAATTCTTGTAACTTTCCAGTAATGGTGGAGTTTAGTGTATTGTTGATGGATGATGGTGAAGACCTGGTGACAGTCTGTGGTCGGATGATAGGAGTGACGCAGGTGTCCAGAGGCTTCGATGATTTGATGATTGGTGTTTTGGCGACTTGCGATGAAGTAAGAGACGATAAAGGCTTGTTGATCGGCGATGAAGGCGGAGGCGCTAATGAGTTGACGTCTGGTAACGAAGAGAGTGTTGCTGATGATTTGACGATTATCGATGAAGAGAGGGTCGCTGATGAGTTGACGTCTGGTGACTAAGAGAGGGTCGCTGATGATTTGACGCCTGGCGACGAAGAGAGGGTCGCTGATGATTTGACGACTGGCGACGAAGAGAGGGTCGTTGATGAGTTGGCGACTGGCGATGATTTGAGAGGCGCTCTTTCTTCGACTGATGATGGATCTGCCACTGGTGATGATTTGTTGGTTATGGATGGCAATGGCGACCTGACAGGCGACCTGACAGCATAAGGTGAGTCTTTAAAGAGACGCTTTCTACTTTTGAAACATTGTGGTGTAGATGGTGCCTTGTCCCCTTTAATAGAGCACGATGACGATGCTGCATAAATTGAAGACGAAGAGCTTGAGGAGGAGAAGGACGATTATATAGAAGAGGATGATGATGATCTAGAGGACACCCTGCTATCATCATAGTCTAATGAGGGAGAACGCGGCTTTGGGATGGACACTCTCTGCCTTTTGTTGGGTTGTACAGGTGTAGCTTGTGTTGGCCTCTTTTTATCCTCTACTACCTGTCCTTTTACCTTTCTGATAATGGGCCTTTCTGCGTTCTGAATATAGCGATGGAGGCGTTCGCTTGCCGCCCTCCCTCTCTCACCGGTTATCTGACTGAACACTTCATAATCTTGAAGTGTTGTGTTACATGTATGCCTATAGTCGTCATCACTTCTAAAGATTTGTCTGAACTTCAAACACTTGTAGGAGATCCCACTGTGTTGGGCCTTTAGATGGTTGAGGCATTTATTCCTGGTGGGGAACTCTAAATCGCCACAAATCCCGCATAGAAATGAGCTCCACTGAAAATAGATGGAGTACGAGTCTTACTTTTACATATCAAATTTTAAACTAATTTTAGTTTACCAAATAACAATTCACCTAAATCGCAACCCGATTTCTCAAATGTGGTGAGTGAATGGAATGATAACATACAGAGCACTCAGAAGAATCGCTCTACAAGTGACATTGACTCTGAGAATCGATCCGTATTTTCGAATATAGGAAAGTCTAATGATCCTTGCACAGCCAAATCGGACAGGCATCAGCGCTCTTCTCAAAACTCTAATACGCCCAAAGCTGCTCCTCCAATTAGAAGGAGCTCGAGTTTGCATAATAATGATGTTGTTTCAGCTGATGAGAATCCCCCGATGCGCGACCGATTTCAAGCTGTACGAAGGAAAAACATTACAACATACTATATTTCTTATATTGATTCAAGTTCGACCGAAGATGGTCTATATGAGTTTTTGTATGACAAAGGTATACGTGTGACGCAAATTAAAATGTTTTTATGGCCGGTATGGGTCCTCTGCTAGAGTAAATATACCTAGTGTTTTTGAAGAGAAGGTGGAATGTGAAGAGTTTTGGCCTGATGATATAGCTTGTAGAAAATGGGTAAACAAAACTGCTTGGGATAAAGAATTAGATGATAGAAAAAAGAATACTGAAAACAGAAGACGCGAACGGGACAGACAGAAAAACAGTTATAACAAACAAAGATATGACACAGATGAGAGACGCAGTGACACATACATTCACCATTACAATGATAAGAGACGTAATGACGACAACGAGTACGATCATTACCATCAAGACTATAGACAAGGACATGACGACGATTACTATTCCATAGATGAAAGTAACCAGTATTATAAGTACTATAAAGACAATGAAAAGCAATATAGAAAGGAATGGGAAGGTGAAAGTATGTAACATTCAGGTCATTATGAATATATTCATTACGACTATGTATTATTGTAGAATTAGCTTGTTATTACTGCTTCTCATGACACTAAACCTCTTAGTATGGAACGTTAGAGGAATCATGTCCTCTGCATGTGCACTGGCAGACATGTTGCAACGCCATAATGTAGATATTGCCCTCATCAGTGAGCATAAGCTATTTCCCCATTCCTTGTATTTCCTTGAGAGTATCGACTCAAATTATACTTATATTGCAACATCTGATGGATCAATTGAACAGTATGGCAATGCAAGATGTGGAAAAGGTGGTACGGCTATTATATATAAAAAATCAATTGGTCAGTATGTCAGTCATATGAATATCGATAATAATCGCATTTCAGGTATAGAATTTCAAGCCAACCACATGCCTCCGATGTTCATATTTTGTGTGTACATGCCTGCTAACAACTATATTAATGATTACAAAGACGCGCTTAGTGATTTACAAATGATTACCTCTTTTTATTCAACACAGGGAAATGTTATTTTAACAGGAGATATGAATGCGCAGATTTTGAATACCGATACTAGCATATCAGGTTCTCCTTCCAAGTCGAAGCTAATTACCGACTATGTTAATGAGTCAAATCTCGTTCCGATCAATGATCTTAATATGATGCGTGGACCTAATTACACATACATTCCAACAAAAGCAATGCTTGACTTCATTCTGGTTGATGAACACGTTCTGTTAGACATAATACATGTTCAAATATCTGATGAATCTGAAATACTTACTTCAGACCACCTTCCATTGATATGCCACATTAAACTGCATAAACATAATCAGAAGTCGGTTAGTACTAATATGAGCAACCGAATATGCATTGCTTGGAACAAGTGTAATGACACAGACTATCTTAATTACCAGAATGGAATAGAACGTGAACTGTCTCTTTGTCAAGCTGAGCTTGACATAATGTCATCTACAGATCTTAATAATGTTATTGTCAACGCATTACATAAGTCTGCATTTGAACACTTGCCTAAGAGTAAGTTTAATGCTTTCGCTAAACCATACTGGACACCCGAAGTTAAAAGTGCTCATACTAAAGCTAGAAAGTTCCGTCGCTCATGGATAGAATCGGGAAGGCCACGTGGTCGAAACCATAAAACATTTAATGACTACAAAACTGCGAAGGCAGCCTTTAGAAAATTACAACGCTCCGAATCTGGAAAGTACGAAAACAAAGTATTTGACGAAATTGACAAAGCCGCAGAAACTGATTATAGACTATTTTGGCGATTACGTAATAGACGTAAGAGCAAGAGAATTCAGTCATGTTTTGAGATAGAAGTTAATGGCTCGCTATTTAAAGATGAAGATGTAGCTGACGGCTTTGGATTACATTTTAAAAGCGTATTTAATAATGACTACGGCGAAATGTCATGTCCTCTTAGCACACATCTAAAATCAGAAATTGAATCTCTTAAAAAACAAAAACATCTCGCCGATAGTTTGGAAGAGGACGTTAATGATAGGGAGTTATCAAAAGTCACATCGGCATTGAAGACAAGGAAAGCCCCAGGTGGCGATAATATACAGAATGAGCACGTTATCCATGGTGGTAAAATGATTGCACAAGCCCTAGTTAACCTATTTAATAAAATTATCTTGACTGAACTTACCCCAATTTCTTGGAAACAAAGTATTGTCATTCCAATATATAAAGGAAACGGAAAAACTAAGCAAGATCCAAAAAGTTACAGACCCATATCCCTAATTCCGTGCTTTAGCAAAATATTTGACAAGATATGTCTGAATCGATTTAAAGCCTTTCTAGAAACACGAAATACAAACTTTCCTTGTATTCAGCAGCAAGGTTTCCAAGAGAACTTTAGCTGTATAACTACCGGCTTTAACTTACAGGAATGCATTTATCACAATTTTGAGCTAAGCAGCAATGTTTACGTTGCACTCTTAGATATAATGCAAGCCTTTGACACAGTATGGCATGACGCATTATTTTTAAAACTAGGCGAGTTAGGAATAGTCGGAAAATCGTTAAGGATCATTATTGATCTATACGCAGGACTTGAGTGCAAAGTTAGTATTAATGGAATGACATCATTTCCGGTTCAGATCGAAAGAGGAGTAAGACAAGGCGGTGTACTCTCTTCATTTTTCTATTTAGTCTTTATTGATGAACTACTGCACAGTTTACAAAACTCAAACCTCGGCGCAACAATATTGTCTATACCTTGCGGAAATCCTACCCTTGCCGATGATATCTCCTTAATAGCAACATCACCTGCTAACTTACAAAGTCTCCTAGATATCGTTGACACTTATACGAGGAAATGGAGATTCCGGGTTAGCGTTCGCAAATGTAATCTTCTTGTTTTTACAAAACAACGCTCTCTTCAACCACCTATTATTCTAGTTGGAACTGAGAATCTGACCAAGGTGAATACAGCAGTACATCTTGGTATGCGTTTGCAATCGAATTTGAAAATGAATCTTAGAATTGAAGAACGATGTCAAAAGGGGAGAAACGCGTTCTATGCGATGAATGTTTTAGGTGTCCATCCTTATGGTTTAAATCCTATTAACTCTGTCAATTTATACTGTAAGGTCATCATTCCTACTGTATTATATGGCTGCGAACTTTGGAATGGACTTACCCAAAAAGAAATTGACATGCTAAATCGTCTACAACATTTTGTTGTAAAGAAAATACAAGCTTTTTATGTAAATACAAGATCTGATATGTGTGAGGCAATGGTTGGCTTATTTCGTATAACTTCTGAAATTAATAAAAGAAAGTTAATGTTTCTTCACAAACTACTCAGCTTACCAACATATTCCATCTCTCATATGTTGTTCCTAAGACGGTACCTTTTATACATATCCAACATGAACCGCCGTATGTATGGCTTTATTCCAGATATTTGTAACGTACTGAATTACTATGAGCTTACATATATCGTTAATGACTACTTGTTAAAATATCAACAACTCCCAAGTAAATTAGCGTGGAAGATGTCAGTATCTAAAGCTATCAAACAAAAGGAAACTTTACTATGGCAATCCCGTATATTTTCCGATAACGATTTTTGCTTATTTCGTAAAATTTATACCTCAATTGAACCATCAATCGTTTGGAAATTAGCTAAATCTCACTCTGATCTTTACCGTGCTCATGCTATTGCTAAAGTTTGGGCTCATACGCCTCAGAAGACAGAGAGCAGATGCCCTGTTTGTACTCTTCTGTGTAACGATACCTTGTATCACGCGCTAACTGCGTGTGAAATGTTCAGTGCCATTAAACTGAACTTTCTCAAAGAAGTTCAAAATAGTTGTGGACTTGAAACTAGATATGAATTAGAGTCTTGCGACTATGAATCATTCCTGGTGAAAGTTATTAGTGGCCGATGTGTGTCCTTGCTAAACAGAAGCTGTCCTAACATGTACATATTCACAAAAGTGGCATTTAATTATGTCACCAATTGTGTCTCAGTCATAGCCTAAAAAAAAAAGAAAAGAAACGTATGTGTTAATCTGTGGTTGTTTTTTTTTTTTGTGTTTTTTTATTAGCAAATGAGCGTTACTAGCATTACGTTTGTATATGTATATGTATGCGTAAAAATCACCATTGATTTGTTTTGTCACTGACATGTATTATAATAAGTTTTCAATTCTCACTATGTTAATTATGTATATTGTATGTAATATGTGATTGTTTTCAAAATCTCCTGTAAGGAGGAAATAAAGATAATGAATGAATGAATGAATGAATGAATTCACTCAATCTTTTAGGATACATTTGTCCAATTAGACAATAACAATCAAATTTATGACATTCCAAATTCAGTCTTTTCGATCAAAGTCATTTGTATGACATTTCACTCTGCATAGCAAGTGTTCAACACTCATAACATTGTCGAATTTCAACACTTTAAGAATTCTATAACTATAAGTAAACATTTTCGAAATCTCAATATAATCTCTCTAAATATAATTCACCAATATATAAACTTTTTTTTATTTTTTTTTATTTTTTTTATTTCTTTTATTTTTTTTTTAGATGTTTTAATTTTTTAATTTTTTTATATTTATATCCATAACAGAATGAACAGATTTAATGTACTATGCCAGACAACAACAAAAAAAAACAGGTGATTTGTATTGTGTTTATATGTCTGGGGTTACTGCCTTCTCTGTTTTGTGAAACCAGTCGGAGTGAGACTTCCCCAGTGTACCTCCGCAGCTTATCATGATGCACAACCTTAGGTTTGTGTCTAGGACTTTTTTGAATTCGATACAAGATTTCATTTAATTTGGCATTAATAGTAAATGGTCCTGACCATGATCGTTGTAATTTTGGATTGAAGCCCACTCTTCGTTTTGGGTCAAAATACCATACAACATCTCCTACAATGAAAGTTATTATATTTACTTTCAGGTCATAATTCTTTTTCATTGTATCAGAGGCTTGTTGCAATTTTTCTCTTGCAAAGTCATGTACCTTTTCAATCTTTTTCTCTAATCCATATGCATAATTTGATTTACGCTTATCGTCTAAAGAGTCTGTCATTTCAGGTTTGCCGAATACCAAGTCTATAGGCAACCTGATCTCATGACCAAACATCATAGCACAGGGACTCACACCAGTAGTTTCATGTACTGATGACCTGTATGCCATCATTATCAAGGGTATGTATTCATCCCAATCCCTCTGATTTCCAGATATAAATACAGAAAGCATATTTTTAATTGTCCTATTTGCTCTCTCTATCATACCGTAACTTTGTGGTCTAGCTTTTGTTGTACGAGTTTTCTTTATACCTAATATTTTACACATTTCCTGAAATTGCAGGCTCTCGAAATTAGAACCTTGGTCTGAATGTAGAAAGAGGGGAACCCCATATCTGCACACACAATTATCTACTAAGGCTCGTGCAGCTGTTTTTGCTTCCATATTTTCCAGTGGAATTGCTTCACACCATTTTGTGAAGTAGTCGCCTACTACCATCGTATATCGATTACCATTTCTAGAACGGGGTAGCGGACCAATAAAATCTATGGCAATCCTCTCCATTCTCACACCCACATTATACTGTTTCATTGGGGTTTTTGCTTTCATGTTTGGAATTTTTCTAGAACCACAACTTTTACAAGTTTTGCACCAATTCTCCACATCTCGTCTTAAGGCATACCAAGAGAAACTTTGCCTTATTTTATGTAAAGTTTTGGACACACCCAAGTGTGCACCTGTTACACTGATGTGTATTTGGGTCAAAGGAAACTCCTTCAAACATTGTGGTACAATAATTTGATGAGTGACCTCTCTTCCATCGTCACTCTCCCACTTACGATATAAAACATTGTTCTGCAGGAAGACTGATTCCCACCTGTACCAATAGTATTTTAATTCTACCCCAAATTTTGCAATTTCAGACCTTTCTGGTTTCTTATCATGTATCTTCCAAATATGAACCACTTTCAGAATATAATCCTGTTTCTGAAGTGTTTCTAACTGAGCATAATCTAGATTTTCTGAATCTACTTTCTCATCAGAGGAACATGCCTCAGCAACTTCTGTGTCAATAATGCTTTTCGAGCTTGAGCTTTTACTTGAATTATCAGTGTTCTCACTGTCAACTAAAACATTACTGTTTATAATCACACAATCAGGAATAGAACTGGGTTTGATATTCTCAATATGTAGAACTGAGTTTATCACCTCTGTATATTGAATGTCTGCCCGGTTACAGTGTTTGCATGGTACATCGTAACACGGTATTCTAGACAAGGAGTCTGCGTTAGAATTAACACGACCTGGGCGGTAAATAATTTCAAAATCATAAACAGACAAGAAAATTATCCATCTAGCTAATTGCCCTTCGGCCAACTTGAAATTTAAAAGCCATCTTAAACTACCGTGGTCAGTTCTTACAGTAAACCGGTTTGCATACAAGTAGTGGTGGAAGTTTTTTATAGCGTTTATAACTGCTAGCAACTCTCTTCTTGTCACACAATAGTGTCTTTCTGCTTTGGAGAAGCATTTACTGTTATATGCAATAACCCGTTCCTTTCCATTTTGTATTTGGGAAAGAACAGCACCCTGTCCAATGTTTGACGCATCACAATCAATAATAAAAGGGTCATTTTCGGTTGGGAATGCAAGTATTGGGGCAGTTGTTAAAGTTTCTTTTAAAGCATTGAATGCGTTTTGACACTTCTCAGTCCATTTAAACCTTTTCTCCCATTTCTGCTCATGTGAGATAGACATTTTCCTCATGTGAGATAACTCTATCTTACATGACATGTGACTTATGACGTCATGACGTTACGTCGTCGTTGCGTTATTCTGGCGTTAAATCAGCAAAGTCATTGATTTTATGCGGTAATAAACACATAATCGGAGAAAAATAATCCATCATGAGTGATCCATATGAGATAGGGAAATCTCACCCTCGGGATCAGAATTGCAACCAGGCACTCGGCAGAGCCTCGTCCCTGGTTACAATTCTGACCCTCGGGTGAGATTTCCCTATCTCACATGGATACTCATGATGGATTCTTATATTCCCACTTTCAGCCAACTGATGCAGAGGCTTAGCAATATATGCAAATTTATAGACATAAGATCTATAGTCAGAACACAATGAGACAAAAAGTTTAGCCTCTTTAGCATTTCTAGGCACAGGCCAGTCATGTACAGTTTTTATCTTTTCATGTTGAGTACCAACACCTTCTTCAGTTACCAAGTGTTCCAAGAAGGAGACTTTTGTTTGGAAAAGACAACATTTTTTCGGGTTCAACTTGAGATTGGCGCCTTTCAATCTCTTAAAGACCATGGTAAGATTTTCGAGCTGACCTTCAAAAGTTTTAGAAGACACAATTATGTCATCTAAATATGAGATGACAATCTTCCATAACATTCCAGTGAACACCTTCTGCATTAATCGAGTGAATGTGGCAGGTGCATTGCATAGACCGAAAGCCATTTCCGCCACATACATTGCTCGCCCCCAGGTATCGAGAAAGCAGTTTTAATACGATCAGTCGCTTTATTGTCACATTGCCAATACCCTGTTTTCACATCTAAACAGGACCACCATTTCGAACCTGACAGTGCCGCTAGACTATCATCGATATGGGGAAAGGGCTGTCAGTCTTTAACAGTCATATCGTTCAGCCTTCGATAATCGCAACAAAATCTAGTTGAAAAATCTGATTTAGTTACCATAACTACAGGGGCATTCCAAGGACATTTTTCTATGATACCATTTTCGACCATTTGCTTCATTTCATTCTCTGCGGTTTGTCTCTTTGCAAATGGCAGCCTTTAGGGTTGAAGTCTTATGGGTTTAGCATCCCCCATATCAATTTAATGTTCTATCAAAGTCCTGCGACCAATATCACTAGAATCTTTGGAGAAAGAGGATTATTTTGTATCAGAAATATTTTCAATCTAGCAATCTGATCATCAGAGAGATTTCAGAGGATTTCTCAAACATTTGCACTAAATGGGATGGCATCTCGCTGGGAGTTTCAGTACCTTCGGTACAAGTATTTACCACTATATCGTGAGTTCTGGTGCCTATAGGGGCACTGAACTCCTTAACTGATTGATATTCACCTACTACAGAATTCTTGTAGATTATATGTTCTTTGTCACTAAAATTTGCTAACCGTATTGGTAGTTTATCACTACTTGGATCAACCAATGTTTTAGCTACCAATATTCCATCTTTGTTTGACAATTTTGGTGATTGCTCTATTATACCATAAAAATTCTTATCAACCGACTTAAACGTTCTCCTATAAATGATTATTTCAGAATTTGGGGGAACATGTACAGTCTCACAAGCAGCAACTCTACAACAGACTGGTGCCATCATATGATTGACATAACAGGTAACTGTTTCTCCATCAACTTTCAGACATTTCTTGCTTATCTAGAGATCACATTTATTAGCTGACATAAAGTCTATGCCTAAAATTCCATCTTGCTGAATATCAGCTACATACACTTCATTTTTAATCATCCTCTTTCGAAAACAAATCTCAACCATGGCCATTCCGTAAAATGGTACACTATCACCAGTTACAGTAAATAGAGTGCTATTTACACTAGTAAACTTAGGAGTCTCTGACCAACTTTTCCTTATAATCGAAATCGAAACACTTGCTCCACTATCACACAAAAATTCTACTTTGTTGCCATTTACATTAGCTTTCACAAAATAACCTTCATCCTTCCTTAAACTATTTAGCATGAATACTGTGGACCCTGGTTTTGAGTTGGTCGAGTTGCGGTCCCCAGTCTCGACCTGTTCTCGTTTCCTGAGGTTGCTGCTTGGTGAGCAGTCCTATTATCATTTCTAGGGCTTGTTCTATTCCTACCATAACCATTATTTCCCCAAGACTGGTTACTATTGGCCTTATTTCTCCAGATATTATTCCCAAATCCATTATTATTTATTGGGTTGCCTCCTTTGCCATATCTTTGATTGTAACCCCTGTTTTCTTGATTTCGAACGATTCTATTTTCAGACCCCCTATCCCACTTCTGACACCAATTGTAACTGTGTGCCTAATTCAGGATGCCGAGTTTTGCCCACAGACACAAAGTTATATTAAGGGGTTCGTCTGATACTGATAATGTGAGGATTTTAAAAAGGGAGAAAACATACAACTTCAGTAAATACATTTATTATGCATCTCTTATTTATCAAAAGATGTAAGCAGTATATTAGATTGTCATAGTTATCAATTGTCTAAATTCTGACAACTGGTATTATAAATCTCTAATTTCTGACAACTTGTTAATTAAATTTGTCTGCCTCTGAGTTTATGTAATACAAATATTCATACCATCTCAGAATTTGTTCGACAGATATCTCTTTTGAGTATATGACATTCAAAACGTTCTCTCTGTAACGAACATTCTATGGCCGAACCTTATATAGTCTGTTCTATCCAATGAAATTGACGCTAACAACAAATAACCAATGAAAAGCGTCGTCTTATTCTGTCGCGTGAAATAACAACTTAAATTATGTCGAACATGGATAAAGTTAAATTAAAAGAGCGATTAGCATCAATGGAACACTATAACAGGTAATGAATCGTGATATCGGATAACCGATATGTTTTACAACGGACGTAATAATAGTGATCGAGTTTGTGTGTACATGCACAGCATGTCACGTCTGCTAGTTTCGGAAACTATCCCAAATCAATGTTTATCGTAATATAAGCTATAAAACAGCATTTGCAGTTAATTTAAGTTATGAGAGTTACAACCGTTCGTCAACAACTTTAAATATTCATCAATATTAGGTCATTCTAAAAATTGTAACAACAACAACATCAACGAATAAAGCACAGGGGCTTGTGGTCACAATCATTACAATACTATTTGTTATGTGTTGTTTTAATCTTTTTTCCGAAAGGAAAGATCTTACGTAGGCATGTACCATTCGATTAAAAGCGGAAATTCCCGTGTCGCGTTTCTTTTTCCTTTCAGTATATTTAATAGATACTCTACCACTTAATTTTATGTTGTTTTCATTTTCAAACAGTAAGAAAATACTGAATAAAAATAAATCTCCTAACAATATATCATCGTTTGTAAATATATCAGCTATTTCCAAGATTGAACAGCTGCATACACCATTACGTCATTATTTATAGATACCTAACATTACGAAACTATACACAAAGGTTCTGTAGGAAAGTAAAAATGTTGCTTTTCTGCTATTAGAGAGACTAATATATCGTTCGTTATAACACACACACACACACACACACACACACTTTAACAGCCATACACTCAACGGCGCCTTTTTGTCCCTTGCATGCCGGATAAGGTGATCCGTGTTTTACATGGATGCTGGAAAGCCTGAGGGAACATGGGGGAAGATAAAAGGCACGCCCTGATATCAACAATGACAGATGCATGACATCATTTTGTAAATAAACCTGCAAAACGTTAGTTGTTGGCGACGTCAACGCGCAGAATGTAAATGATACGAAAGAAGAAGAATCAATCATGAGTATCCGGTTCAGATAGGGAATTCCAACCCCCGGTATAACTGTTTAATCGGAACCTCAACAGAGCCTTGGTTCAGTCGGAACCTCAGCAGAGCCTCGGTTCCGATAAAAACAATTATACCTCGTGTTGGAATTCCCACTCTTCACCGGATACCCATGAAAGAGTCTTATGATATAGCCCGCTGACTTGTCCGGCTATGCCTATCCCTTTTTTTCTGTGTAATTCCCCGGAAGATCGCTCGCTGGTTGTTTCATTCTATACTTTTATTTTTGATGTGCTCATGTCTGTCGCGTAAGTGGTACACAACATTTATTTTTGTCCGAAATCTTGTTGAAAATGAATTCCATTGAATTTGAAATTTTCTAATCAAGGAGAATTGTCATAAGTGGTTATTTTATCCACGGATAATGAGGTTATAGCCAATAATCTGCCGTGAAAACAGGATTGAAGTAACTAATGAAACGCAGACGACAAACAATACCCGTGACAAATCGTATACAATCGTAACTAATCAGTTATTTCCGTATCACTCCGGTAAAAGGATTGAGATGAACATTCGGTTATTTCCGTGATATGACAATTTTTCACCCTATATTTCATGCGTGTAATAAAGCCTTATTGCCCGGCTTTATTGCCCGGCAACGAAATCCTGATGAATATGACCTATGTTGTATCGTATATTCAAAAACAACGTATTTACAGGGAAATATGTGATAAATATAAATAGCGGTATTGTCATTATGTAAACTTTATTTTTGAACGGACAATATTATTATATTTATAAAAACCAGAGAAGAGATGTTTTAAAACACTACGACAAATGTAAGCTGTAGACTCAATAAGGGAGACACCAATTTTCTTTACTACCCAAATGAAGTGTGTTTTTGAAACAAAAAATTGATACTGTCATAATAAACTGAGATATAACTGTTTATTGTTAAGACAAATGTTAGAGACACAAGTCAAAATGTAATCTTTAAATAAGTGGTACTTCTAAGGATACAATGAATGTATGCCTTATGTGGTCCAAACTTTCATACCCGATCTAACCCATTCTCCGAGAAGTGAAGACGGGGTTGGCAGAGGTATGAAATAAAACCTTGATTTCAGCTTTTTAAGTTTGCATATTGTAAAATTAAAACATTTAATAGGTCATTTTAAGCAGGTTATCGCATTTGTTTAGTAAACATGGTTTTAAACGTGTTTATTGTCGAAATATCCGTCATAAAATCCTGCTTATATAAGCATTCCCATCGATTAATGGAATTAAGGCGGGACCAAGTAATGGTAAATATTGGTGCAAAAAAACAACAAAAAAACAAACACAAAAAACTATTAAATAATTCACAGTTAAAGGACAATGATTTCAGAAATTTTGCTATCATACAACTGAAAGGGTACATCTAAATGAGAAACTAAATACACATTTTAAATTTAGACGGTTAACCCAAGTGATTCTATACCCCTAACCCACTGTATTACTTTCTTCAATATGTCGGTTACGAGTTTTAAAGTACAACCTTCCTTTATGCAAGGTGTTCAAATATTCAAAGCATTCACATATAAGAGTGCAAAAAGCAGTTTCAGAAAATATGACTAACACAATTTATAAAGCATTTTTATAATATACTGTATATGACATATTTATGACATGTATGTTATTATATAGAGTGCTATTTTGCCTTTGATTAACATGCATCAACCTTCATTCACTAATCAATGTTTTCCCATACCATGGGGTCGTGGGAGTGGTGTTGGGGAGGCGAGCATACCCCAGGGATTATACATCAATGATGACACCGCTGTGTTAGGTAATTAGATAGAACCCTGTACCAACATGGGGATATTTGATGTTGAGTATATGGGTAGATCTTGGGGAGTTAAACTTAGACAGTCAATGTGTACATTTGTCTGGGGGAGGGGGAATGGGGGCGAGAGAGTGGAGGGGGAAACATTGATAGGGGCATTATTATTTATTTTTTAACCGTCTTCGGACGACCCGTTTTATCTTCCCGTCAATAGGTGGAGCAAGGATCGGGGAGGACTATCCCTTACCTCACCTTACAATATCTTTACATTTACATGAAATGTCCATATGAAATAATATTTTAAGCATAATGAAATTAAAATTAATACAGTAAAGATACATGTATCGTACGGTTATGGCAGGGAACATATAATTTCAAGAAGAAAAACATTCTGCTTAAGAAAACACAAAAACAACAACAAAAAACAACAACACTCCTTTAACTAACAGTTGATTGCTGTGCAAAAGCTCATCTGCTTATAAAAATTGTATGTTTAAGTATTAAATATTCAATATTTATATAATTGATTTACGAATTGTCAGTGTCTTGGTTTTACTCTAAAATTGTACCCGGAGGAGTGCATGGATAGAAGTTAGTAGAATACTGATTAATCTACAATGGTTTTGTACTTGCTCCATGCTTTTTCAAATGTTTCTAGCTGATTATTTCTAATAGAGGGCTGGCGTGGCGCAGTCGGTAGCACGGCGGATTTGTAACCGGAGGCCCCGGGTTCAATCCTCCGTGGTGCCACTGAGTTCCATCGGTGTGTTCTTGGGCAAGACACTTTCCCTCAGCCTCGTCCATCGGATGGGGACGTAAACCGGGCGGTCCCGTGTATCGGTCTATCCTCCGAGCACGTAAAAGAACCATAGGAATCTATTCGATAATAAGAGTAGGGCAGGTTCCCGGATTCCTATGTATCCTTCCCCTCTCTCTGGGGCGGCTCTAAATAACCTATACTGTGTTGATGAGCCGTTAAACAACATTCAGTTCTAATTGCGAGTTGTATATATGTTTCATACAGATACCTTAGTATCATTGGGATAAGAGAGAGCGGTGTTTTTAGTTGTTTTGAGGTAAATATAGTATTTCATTTCTAAAACAATTTGTTACTCTACAGTCGATCCTTTTTCACTTGTGTTAAAAATAAATACTTGTTCTGACAGATTCAGGTTTTATGTTTTTTGTTAAAAAGAAGGAGTTTATCTGTGTTGAAAAATTCTAAGATGCAGGACAGGTCCAAAACATATGAACTATGAAGTTGCAAAAAGGGTTTTCTACTTTTTTATTTTATGTAGATAATGCTGTGTTGAAACTCGGAAGCCGATGCTTAATTCTTGTTTGAAACCATTGTAGTATTGTACTAGAAGTAATTTTGAAAGGGGATGAATATATGTCTCTCCATGTTTCGGCTTCAATATCATAAATATGTTCCCATTTGATTTTTGATGTCGGACTTCCATTATTTCTATTAAAATGGAATACATATCAGTGCAACGTTTCTTGTTTTTGATAATTGTTTTCTAAAGGTTTTAATGGCAGCTACTACTACTTCATAGATTAGAAAATTTGTATTAATGCCAGTTTTCTCTTCAAACTCAGTAAAAGTATAAATTCCACCATTTTCATTGATTAAGTCATTTATAAAAATGATGCCCATCTTATATTTTTTATGTTAAAAACGGTTTACCTCCAATCAAAATATTGTTATTTTTTGATGTTTTTTTTTTTGCAGGGCCTTCCCATAAAAAGTCATAAAATATATGATTCATTTTTGTTATTGCGTTTTCATTTGGATTTGGAAGAGATATAAATAAATGATTTAAAAAAGGAAGTAGTAATGTTTTAATAACTGTGATTTTACCAGTTGATATTAAATATCTTCGCTTCCATATCATTACTGTATTTTGGATTTTTAAGGTTCATGTAGTGCCTTTTAAATATCATTGAATTTTATAAGAAAGCCTGAAACCAACATAATTACTAGATGTCTAATTATTTTTACACAGAATTTGCAATATAAAATCTTTACATACCAATCTGGATAGTAGGAGCAATAACTAGTAAAATAAATCCATAGAAGATTAATAAACAGATAAAAGTTTTTTTTCGTTCGAATGTTCAATACCCACTTTGTCTATTCCTATTGAAACGGCATTTACAATTTATAAAACAATATAAAACTTAAATATTCCTCAATGTTTTTGCATTTGCTTTCTTTCTTTCTGCAAATAATATAGTCAAGGTCTTAACTGTAAAATAACCACCAACGTATGTAATCATTGATCAATCATTTAAAAAAATAAATAAAAAAATGGATGGGAGTATAGTCAAATGAAATGTTCAACCAAATGCATATTCGAAGCATGAACAACGTCAACTATAGAGCACATGTCAGTAATTCATTCTCCTTTCATACTTGTTTTGGTGTTTACGTGCAGCGATTGAAATTCACAGCCGTATACTACGAGGTGTTAAACGTTTCCAATAGTAAAGTAAAAGTTCTTTCAGGAAAAATAAGGCACCTTTACCAACTTATACTGTTGGTGCGCCGATGGAGAGAATTGCCATCGATATCATGGACTCACTTCCAAAAACAAAATACTCGAAAATATATTTAATTATGGTTGGGGATTAGTTCACAAAGTGGAATGAAGCACATCCGATACCAAACATAAAAGCTTAGACTGCTGCACAATTATTTGTTAAAACATTTCGATTGTCATTTTGCTGAACAACACATTTGTCATACAAATCTAATTTGTCATACAATTCTAGTGAAAAAACTTCAGCCTAATTTACTTCAATAGCTGCTACGTAAAAGCTTGGCATAGATAAAACAAGACTTTCGCATTACAGATCCCAAAGTGATGATATAATTGAAAGAGATAACATAACCATAATTAACATGTTATCATCCTTTGTTGCTGAAAATCAAAAAGACTGGGTCAAATATATACCGTCGGTAATGCTTGCTTACAGTTCATCTGTGCATCAAACGAGTCTACAGGAGTTTCTCCTTGTATGCTGTCAATATGTAGAGAAGTAAAGCTGCCAGACGATTTAATTGTTGGATCACCTGTAAAAGTTGAAGCTCACTGATACGGATTCCAACATAAATGATTGCGTAAGTGATTTGTCTGTGAAGCTGGATAAAGTGCATGCGTTTGGAAGGATGTAGTTACATTTGACAAGGCAGAGTAAGCAAACAAATTACAGTGTCAACTTTCACTTCAATGTATACAATCCAGGAGATTAAGTATGCCATTACAACCAAGTTAGAAAAGTGGTTACGATTTAAAAAGTATAAAGACAATGATTGGGTCCTTTTAAAGTCATAGATAAAGTTAATGATGTGTTCTAAAGAATTGTTGGTGAACTTATAATTTGTTTTATGCATCATGATAAGCTAAACAGGTATACAGGCAGATGTAATAGAGTTTGGTTTAATTCCGTATAGGTGTTATTCTGATAGTAAAAAAAAAGAAATATAAAAGAAAACTTGTTTTTTATGTTACCTTTTCTGCGTTATTCCGTCATCTCCGGTGGTTGACATCACATTTCACTTAACAAAATAATCCTGAAAATGATAACAATACTAAATAGGATGGACTCATTCATGTATTTACGATTTGTTATGATGTTGTTAATTATAAACATATATGAAAAAGTTGCTAGTAGTTATATAGACTAGCTATGAATACAGCTGTGTTGTATTCAAAATAAGAAGTGTTGATACAAAAATAAATATAAACATAAAAAACAAAGAAATTAAGCATATGATAAAGTTATTACAACCAGGTGGGAAGCAGAGTGGTTATTTAGCTCCGCCGTCTACTTATCATGGCAACACATGACAACAGAAAGTAGTACGTCATTTTCCGTCAACGTCAAAAAAAAGTGAAACGGCCGCCATTTTCTTTTTTTTTAAAACGCGTAATCTGGAAGATTGTAACAAGTTTACATAATTAAAATTTTAGATCCCCTTTAAGTTTCGTCATCTTCAGCTGTATTGACTTTTAGATGCTTTACTGCGCGAGAAATTGCGAGATTCACCCATTTAAAATTTCGAAGCGAGGGGAAATAACTCGTAAGAGATGCCATTGTTAAAATGCGTTTAAAAAATGGTAACACTTGTGTTCTTTTTTAATGAAATATAAGGAGATACTAAAAATATGTTGTTTAAGCTTAAATAGTACATGACGTGTACTAAATGTTACGAACATCATGGTATTTCTTTATCAAAATTACACGCTAAAACGATAAAATTTTCAACTCGGCACTGTCGGTCAAAAAATATAACGAGTGTCTGTCAGTGAACGTCTACAGGTGCGTATTCGGATATTCGGTGAAGGGGCTCACACTAAAGTCTGAAAAGTAGTCTGTAGCCTATATTTAAAAGGTTGACCGCTGTTCAACTTCTCGTTGTGCATTTTGATGGCCAATCTGGAATTATGGAACTCAACTGGCCACCCGCTGGTGTGTTAATGTTTTTTTATTTATTTTTTATTGGCGAGCCATATTTAACATCAGAAAACTAAAACAAAGCTGCAGTCCAATTTATTTGGTTATCCCTCACCGGCCCTTCCTGCCCGTCACCACCACCATCACCCACCCCACCCATAAAAAAAATAAAAAGGCGGATCTCGTCAGGGTAGGACTAGGTGTCTCATTGGAATCTGGGAAACCGCCATACTCCTACTTTTGCTGATTAAACATGCTCGGAGAATAGACTTCGATAAACTTCGGATAGGAGGATTTATGTCCGCTTACGATGGACGAGGCTAATTGGAAATGACGAACACACTGAGGAACTCAGTGGCGCCGTTGAGTCTTGAAACCGGATCCTGTGCTTTTAAGTGCACCGCACTGTCCACTACACCGACACTTGACAAAACAAATATAACGGCTTAATATGTCAAACTAGTATAGACATGGAAATATCAGTTTCCAGACTGTAATTAGTGGGAAGCGGTCACTAAGTCGACCTTGAACTAGAAGTGAGTTCCATCATCCATGACCACTTGCTTCGCCTGCTGACAGTGCTGTTTGCTTATTTCCAAGGTTAGGTTGCAGGTTAGGTTTCAGGTTAGGCTGATAAATAGGGCATAACTCTGCCAAAATGAAAGTCAGAGGTATTGCACATGTGTAACAACATTCATTGAGATGAAGATGTGTGTGAAATTTCATGGACATAATTAAAATACTTTTCAATTGATGGCCAAGGTTAGGTTGCAGGTTAAAGCATGACGGACAGACGACGACGAAAAAAGTGATCGATAAGTGTCTTCCATCCTAAGCAGTTGACACAAAAATAAGTGTTCATTTCTCATATAAATATATCCGTCATGCGGATATTTTTTATGCACTCTTCAACCCAATGAATTTTACTTGACCAGGCTAGACCAGTGACATTTGCTTTATCAGACGATTACCGCTAAGTACAGCAAAACATGTTTCGAGATGCTAATTTCAGTGCTTGATGTACACTTCAAGATTGCCATCATCGGCCCATGTGTCACTAGATCTATTTCAAAAGCTTGAATAAACAATAAATAGATTAAAATGACCTTGTTCCCAAAAGGCAGTTTTTCAGTTTCAGATACATGACTGTACGCAAATGAAAACTTTTTTTTTTTACATAGATCCAACTGAACCAAAGAATAAATAATACAATATTTTATTTATATTATATTTATAAACTAAATATCTATTAAATACTACAATAATGAAATTTACTTCATACATACAACAAAAACATCAATGTCAAATATGGCCTAAAATGTGTTAAAATGATGTAAAACACCAGGGAGTAAGTATAGTATAGAGTAAATATACGTATGCTTACTCCCTGAAAACACCAAAAGTTTTTTTGAATGTGAGCAGTATGACATTGTATACATTTGGTGTTTTTTAACAGCTTTACACACTATATTATAAGTCTCTGTGAGGTATAATTATGTTCATTTTGGTGCTTTAAAAAAATAACGTCTGCTCAGTCCTCGGGATTGCCAAATTGAAGTCACCATCATGATCACCATCATGATCAGGCGAACACATCTCAAGCGGGATACGCAGTAACAAGTATACACTGTAACGCATAAGGCCAAAGAAAAATTAACCGCGTTTCTGAGTTGGCCTAATTAAATTAATATATATTTCCTGGAGTTTAGAATCTTGCGATCACAGTATAGTCAGTTTTTTGGTTAATTCCACGTCTTTCAGGGTTGCATTGGTATTTGAAGAACGAAGGGCATCTGGAAACCAAATGATATGTCTCTGAAATGAACAAAAAAAGTTGTTAAAAAGGATGGTGGTGCAAAATATATAAGCCATATGATATATGCATGGAATTCCACGTGAATCGACAGAGTGTCCTGTTATTTTTAAAGAGAATTTAACTTGGGCTGTCGTATATACCGTATTTCCTCTAACAGTAGCTCCCGGGCGCTATGGAAAGTGCGAAGGGGAGGGGGGGGGCGCTACTATTATGATACAAGTTTTCAATATATTTCACCTCCTTTCCCAGACTGTTTCCTTATAGAATTACTGTACGGCGATCTTTTACTGTTACACCGGTATTGACTTAACCTGACTATTACTGTCATCACTCTGCATCTATATGATACACATTTCCGTCAAACTTGACGATTGCAAAAAGGGTTGGTTGCATGCGTATGAATTAAATAATAATAAAAGATAAACTAAATAGTAAATTGAAAGGAACGAGATAAATAAAAGCGGTAATTTGTATTGATGATGATAGCGTTTTAAGGTTTATGTCATAGACCATACTGGTGTCGAAGGTAAAAAACTCCCGTAATCAAATCCATTAGCGGTAAAAACAGTGTGTGTATTTTAGGAACTTTTAATTTAATCAAATCCATTAGCGGTAAAAACAGTGTGTGTTTTTTAGGAACTTTTAATTTTTGAAGACGGTAAGGTTTCTTAAAACAGGTGGGGGCGCTTCTTAGTAGGGAAGGCGCTTCTAATAGAGGAAATATGGTGTTAATATATATAGGTAAATTGATATCACAGAGAAATGTGAATGTTTTACCATCAACTTGTATGGGTTTTGTGTGATAAATAGAATCTCACAAAATCATTTATTATTTTTTAAACTCTTCAGCAAACATTATTTGATGCTCGACAAGCCGCGCATTGTATATTTTTGCTTACTCGTTTAATAAATCCGCACTCGATCATGGAAGATCAGCTATTATATCCGCCGAAAAATAAATATTTAATCATTATTCTCCCATCACTGCTGAAATCAACAAAATATTTTGAAGTACATGTATATAAAAAAAAAGAGTCATACATAGAATGAAATATTAAATTTTCATATCCCGCCCGGCCTTCGCCCAAATATAAGCTCTCGGGCAGATATTGGCATCTGGGGGTAATACAGGATGAAATATGGATTGAATGTTGTTTAACGGCTCATCAGCACAGTATAGGTTATTTAGAGCCGCCCCAGAGAGAGGAGAAGGATACATACGAATCCGGGAACCGTGCCCTACTCTTATTATCGAATAGATTCCTATTGTTCCTTAACGTGCTCGGAGGATAGACCGATACACGGGACCGCCCGGTTTACGTCCGCATCCGAAGGACGAGGCTAAGGGAAAGTGTCTTTCCCAAGAACACGTCGACGGAAAGGATGAGATATGAAATGCCTGTATATTATTCTCTATTATTATAGTATAACTATATAATTTATATGTTCTTATTAATTGCTGATATTATTGCACCAATCATATATTTAAACCTATGGTAGAATAACGAAGACAAATAACATATCTAAATTGTATTTAATTATATGCAAGCAGTTTTAAAGTGAAATTCATACTGGACTAATAAACAGTCATACTAATGTTCGACAAAATCTTCAAGATTGCCATATGTCCCTTTAAAGTGTCCTATTATTTGTAATTTAACGGTGGAGGTCTTTACAAATATCGCTGTAAACTGATAACATCACAGAGAAACTTTCATGTTGTATCATCCTATATCCATTGTTTTATGTGATACAATTTCACAATATCTCAACAAAAAAAACAAATGTAAAGTATCCCAATGAGCTGGGACAATTATACTTATAGTTAGGCAAAAATTTGTGTTTTTGTAACCTGACCAGACTCCCTTATCACTCCTCTTTTTTTTTTAAAGTAGCTATCCCGCCAAGTAACTACAAAATTACACTAGACAACCGTTTATCGAAACTCTATCCAGGTGTCCAGGTCATATAACAATGTATATTTGCCGATTAAAAGTATAGGTTTATTAATAGTTTCTTAGAATACCCGTGATTGAATATCCGTAAAATGATGGTAACTCTTAATTCGACACTCCAGTTTTGGGGTTTGGTCCGGCTGGTTAAAGCCGTTTATACTGTGTATGTAGAGTTAGGGTTCTCAAAATATGTAAGTTATATATATATTTTGTCATCAGTAGGTTTAGAAACAGTGTACATAATGTATATACAATTTTACTGTTATTGGCGGGATGCCTACTTCAATGATAATAATAAAACAAGAGGCCCAAGAGGGCCTGTGGACGTTCTACTGGCTAACATTGCTCTTATAACATCAATGAAGCGAGTGACTGCCATTTACGTGTTTTTTTAATGTTTCGGGCAAAAAACAGCTTTTTAACTAAAACAAGGGCCATAACTAAAGAATCTGGTAAAGTTTGGTAAAGATCAGTTGAAAAATGAAGGCCATACCGTATTAACGAGGCAAAATATAGCATTTTTAACTAAATCAAGAGCCATAACTCCTGTTACTGGTCCGACTGGTCCAAATAGAGCTAAAAAAAAAATGCCAAAAAAAAAAATAATGCAAAAAAAGTAATAATTAAAAAAAAATCTGGTAAAGTTTAACAAAGGTCAGATGCAAAATGAAGGCCCTATCGTATGACGAGGCAAATTATAGCATTTTTAACAAAATCAAGGGTCATAACTCCGCTATTACTGGTCCGTTATAGCTGGTTTTCGAACTTGACCAAGCTTTCATAGACATTAACAATCTGATAAAGTTTGGTAAAGATCGGATGAAAAATTAAGGCCCTATCATCTTAACAAGGCAACATATATCATTTTGAACTAAACAAAGGGCCATAACTCCGATGTTACTGGTCCGATATGAATGGTTTTCGAACTTGTCTAAGCTTTCATTGATATTAACAATCTGATAAAGTTTGGTAAAGATCGGATGAACAATGAAGCCCCTATAGTCTTAACGAGGCAAAATATAGCATTTTTAACTAAATCAAGGACCATAACTGCGCTGTTACTAGTCCGATATGGCTGGTTTTCGAACTTGTCCAAGCTTTCATTGATATTAACAATCTGATCAAGTTTGGTAAAGATTGGATGAACAATGAAGCCCCTATCGTCTTAACGAGGCAAAATATAGCATTTTTAACTAAATCAAGGGCCATAACTCCACTGTTACTGGTCCGATATGGCTGTTTTACAAACTTGTTCGAGCTTTCAACGACATTAACAATATGATAAAGATTGGTAAAGATCGGATGAACAATGAAGCCCCTATCGTATTAACGATGCCAAATATAGCATTTTTAACTAAATCAAGGACCACAACTCCGCTGTTACTAGTCTGATATGGCTGGTTTTTGAACTTGTCCGATCTTTAAATGATATTAACAATGTGGTAAAGTTTGGTAAAAATAGGATGAAAAACGAAGGCCCATATCAAGGTTTGCGTGTAAGCTGTGTTTACAAGTCTATATCTCTTACATTTCTTATCCTAGCACAACCAAATTTGTTCATGGGCTTCCTTATAGCATTATCTTAAGGACTGCATAATTTTGGTTCCTGTAACCCATGGGCTCCCATGGAACCCAAACTATGATAGCCCATAAAATGTGTCCCATTTCACATCAAATTTTGCGTGTAAGCTGTGTTTACAGGTCCATATCTCTTACATTTCTTGTCCTAGCTGAACTAAATTTTGGAATTGGTTTCTTTATAGTATGTTGTAAAGCGTTGGATAAGTAATTTTGTCTTCTGCAAATTCTGGGCTCCCATGGAACCCAAATTGTGACGGCCCATAAAATGTGCAATAAAGGCAGATCTAGGTTTGCATGTAAGCATGTATATATCTATAATTTTGGTTTGGGATTTGTTATAGCATTATGCATCTTATTACTTCACCCATTTTTTTTTCTTTTACATATTTCTGTGTTGTTTTAGTAATTTCTTACACATATATGTTGCCACAACATCCCCGCCCGCCTCCACCCCCGCCTCTCACCCCCTTCCCCCCCAGTCTTTGTTGTTTTAGTCAATTCTTATGCATATATGTTGCACCCTCCTCCCCACACCCCACCCCCACTCCCCTCCTTACCTTTTTTTGTTTTACATATTTCTGTGTTGTTTTAGTAATTTCTGACACATATATGTTGCCACCCCTCCCCGCCCCCGCCCCCACCCCGCCTCTCACCCCCTCCCCTAGTTGAAACTTTTTTTTCAAATTTATTTTTGTGACATATTTCTTTGTTGTTTTAGTCAATTCTTATGCATATATGTTTTAAAATGATCGCCAACGCCTAGACTATCAAGTTTGTTCAAATAAAGTCCCCGGGATTAAAAATAGCCGTGCCCCGGGGGTCCAAAGTTTGTATATTGAGGTTTTGCATGTTTTTCATATAGACATATAGAAAAAACTTTAAAAATTCTTCTTCTCTGAAACCACAAGGCACAGAGCTCTCATGTATTACATGTAGCATCAGCTTATGGTCCTCTACTAAGTTTGTTCAAATGGTGACCCTGGGGTCAAATTTGTCCCAGCCCCGGGTGTCACAGTTTTACATAGACTTATATAGAATTTTTTTTTAAAAAATCTTCTTCTCGGAAACTACAACAGCCAGAGGTTTGATATTTTGCATTTACTATTAGCTTATGGTCCTTTACCAAGTTTGTTCAAATGGTGACCCTCGGGTCACATTTGGCCCCGCCCCAAGGGTCACATGTTTTACATAGACATGTATAGGGAACAACTTAAAAAATCTTCTTCTCTGAAACTGCAAGAGCCAGAGGTTTAATATTTTGCATTTGCTATAAGCTTGTGGTCCTCTACCAAGTTTATTCAAATGGTGACCCAGGGGTCACGTTTGGCCCCACCCCGGGGGTCACAGTTTTACATAGGCTTGTATAGGGAAAAACTGAAAAAATCTTCTTCTTTGGAACCACATGGCATTGAGCTCTCATTTACATGTAGCATCTGCTTATGGTCCTCTACTAAGTTTGTTCAAATGGTGACCCTGGGGTCAAATTTGTCCCCGCCCCGAGGGTCACAGTTTTACATAGACTAATATAGGATTTTTTAAAAAAAATCTTCTTCTCGGAAACTACAAGAGCCAGAGGTTTGATATTTTACATTTATTATAAGCTTATGGTCCTTTACCAACTTTGTTTAAATGGTGACCCTGGGGTTACATTTGGCCCCGCCCCAAGGGTCACATGTTTTACATAGACATGTATAGGAAAAAAACTTAAAAAATCTTCTTCTCTGAAACTGCAAGATCCAGAGGTTTAATATTTTGCTGTTGCTATAAGCTTATGGTCCTTTACCAATTTTGTTATTTTTTTTTTTTTATATATATATATATATATTTATTTATTTTTTTCCTTTTTTTTTTAATTTTTTTTTCCTTTTTTTTTTTCCTTTTTTCCTTTTTTCCCCTTTTTTTTTTAACTGTTTTCCTTTTTTTTTCCCTTTTTTTTTTGATTTTAATTCTTTTTGATTTTCTTTTGATTTTTATTAACTTGGAAAACTAGCCAGATCGGACCAGTAATGGCGGAGTTATGGCTATATTTTGCCTCTTTAAGACGATAGTCACTTGTTTCATTGATGTCATAAGAGCCATATTAGCCAGTAGAGCGTCCACAGGCCCTCTTGGGCCTCTTGTTTTTTTATATTTTATTTTTTTTACATATTTCTGTGTAGTCTTTGTCAGTTCTTACACATAGTTATGTTGTGCTCCCAACCCCACCCCACATTGTTGTAGCCTTGTTTTCTGATGGTATATACTAGCTATAAATTTATTATTCTCTGAAAAATCGAATAGTCGAGCTGCGCTGTTCTCCGACAGCTCTTGTTAACTGAATCAAGGACCATAACTCCGCTGTTACTGGTCCAATCTGGCTGGTTTTCGAACTCGTGCGAGCTAGTAAGATAGATCAAGTAGCTTAGGTACATTTTTTGAATTCCACTCTCTGGGGTGGCTCGAAATATTGTCATATTATTAGCTTAATTAACCTATATCACAGGGGTCAAATATATTAAAGTTTATAGCTTTAGCTTACCCAGGGCTAGGCTCAGTCTCAGAGCTGGAACTTGGAGATGCCACTTGACAGAAGGTGGCAACATCTGCAAAGATCCCTAAAAGAAAAATCAATTGTTGTTTTTATATGTGTTAACCCTTTACAGTACTGCTGTAGCTATATGCAAACTTTGGGCAGTGGAGGGGGTGGTGGTGGTGCAAGGGCACCGATTCTGTGGGTGGGGAGGGGCCAGGGGTGTGGTGAGTGAAGGGGAGGTGGCAACGGTGCATTTCTGCTCTGCGGTCATAGAGGGGATTTGGGGACAAGGCCATTTATTTTTAGGGAACAATGGAACATTGTCTGTTATAGGTAATTTTGTTTTGGAACATAATAATAAAAATAAATGGAAAAATATTTTTGGAGAACAAAGCAAACTATTTTGGGGAACATTGGGTCATATTTTCAGTGATCATAGAAATAATACATCAGTGCTATACAGTATTATTATTAAATTTTAACGGAGACACTAAACATGAACATGCACGAAAAAAACACATTTATGGGTCAGTAACGAGTACTCTACATACCTTTCATCCTTTGCTTTTTTTTGTCTAATCACCAAAGTTGTCGGTGTCCCTAATCGAGGCGAACGTGACATGACTCATGTGGTCTACATGACAGGACCTTGACTCGGGCTTGAGTAGCTCAAGTTGACTGTATTTTTAGTATCTGTTCTGCAAGTATTTGTTACATCCTTCAACCATAACAATAGTTAATACATGAATAGGTCTGTCTTTTTGCTCATTAAATCCTGGAATTGTGAAGTATTCACTTGCAATTATCCACAGTTCATTCTACCGTAAATCAACACAACAAGGCCGATGCGATTTTTAATAAGCGCCTAGAGTGGCTGATTTTTACCGTAAACACGCTAAAGGAAAGGCAGAAAAAGTGTTTAAAGGTTGACTTACTTACATTTTATCCGGGGCAGGAAATACCTATGTAATATTCATGTTTTACTTTTCTTTTATTGATTTTCAGATTTGCTTATTTAGCTTGCAGCCGCCATTTTGAATAATGTGTGTTTTGAGTGACAAAAAAGGGTGACCATCTTTCAAAACGGTCTCAAAAAATGGGTAGTCAAGAATTTTGCCGAAATTTTCAGGAACGGTAGTAGAGGTATTGATCTATCATTCCTGTTAATTTAAGCCAAATTGGTGACTACCCACTTTTTTTTGACCGTTTTGTAAAATATGCCAATAGTAGTCAAAACGAATGCTATGGGGATGATTAACGTATAAACTTACTTTATTCATTGTCTGTGTTGTTTTTCCATTCAAAATTGGCTTAAGCTAACGTTTTTTAAAAGACAACTGCAATTTCCGCGTAACTGCACGTGAGTGCAAATTGGGACTACTTCGTGTCAAAACACCTGAAATTCAAAAGTGAGTTATGCGGTGTGTGCGCGTGAAAAGCTTCAGCTGCTGCTGCACTGAACACACATGTGAATAAAAGATTGAATTGTTTGAATACTTGCAGATGATAACCTACACGATTCGGAAATGATGCATATTCCACACGAAGAAGCAATATGAAAAAAGCAAACACAAATGTGGAGGTTGTAACAAATAGATCGTCGAATTGATAACCCACATGCATGTAGGATGGGGGAAGTCTGCTTTTTACATATTCAGCATCATAACTGGAGCGAATGGAAAGGAGGCAGAGATAGAATTGAAAGAGTTGATGTTGAAAGCAGAAAAGGAATTATGTATCAATGAAATAAAAGCAAATACGATATATGTTAATGGTCCATATCCAATGACAGAATTGTCACCACATAAACATTACAGTCATACCAAGTACCATTAGATAATCACATATGAAAGAGGTTCAAATCCAATGATGGAACAGAAGTGTCACCACATGTATGAGGCACACTAAGTGACTAATATAGTTATGTAGACTACAGACAGTTTAAATATTAAGTATACGACTGATAGCTCTTTTAAAACATTTTCTCTTAGCTTATATATATTGTAAATGTATGAAAAACATATGCTATTTACTTTATAGTCATTACTGCTCAGATTAAAATGAAATAAAAACGGTGAAAGGGCACGCATTAAAATCTGATCCGTTGGAAAGAAAAAGAACAAAACCGATGCCTGTTTCGACGTGACAAAGGCCAAGAAAATATTCCCTGAGCCTGGATTCAAAGAATTCAAAAATCAATAGCAGTGCAAGTACTTCTTCTTCATCAATTACATACTATAATCTTTTTTTTTAGAAATTCAAGGATTGTCAACACTATAATAGTTAACCGAAGAAAAAACACAAAAAACTCTCTCTCCTTCTCTCACTCTCTCAATCTCTCTATTGTTTATTGTCTTCATATATATTTTCATCCTTTTCCGCTAGTACGTTTTCTAATAATTTATATTTCTCTCCTTATGAATATGACTTATTTCTTGGAGTGCATACATGTGAAACTATACTTTGGTACCAGTATGTAAAGATTAAATGTATCACATTGCTATATATATGTTTTGTGTAATGCAAGAAACTATCTGTTGTTATGCATATATGTATTATAAGAAATAAAACTATTGAAAAATAATAATAAAAAAAACAACAACAGTTAACCGAAGATGAGAAAAGGCTGCAAGAGTTTAGAATTCAATAATGGAAGAAAGGAATCTATACAGAATAGGCTTCTTGTATGTATGTATCATTATTATGAGAATTTAGTTATCTAAATGATGCAAAGACAATTATATAAACATATTATAAGAAGCAGATGTGTAGAAACTCGTGACTTTACACTGTGATAACACATTTTAATGCTGAATTTTATCAACCGACATTTATACCGATGTAACGCTCCCTAGTCAGCGGACGTATTTACCGTATTGTTTCAAATACCATAGTAATTTATAACCGATGCAAAGGAGAGTATAGCAATGTGAACATTTATTCGCTGCCGGAACGGCAGCGACTCTTATATAGCTTTAGCATTGCACATGGTAAGGTAGTAATGAATAGTTTCTTTGAGCTTTTCAGCTATAAACATGCTTTACAACTTGAATTCCTAGAGAACTCGTCTGAAAAACTTGAATGGTATAAACATATATTTTGCAATGTTGAAAGGTTACCATTTCACTTGCTGAAATGACGTTTTCGTAAACCAGTCTACTGAAATCATTACTATTATATGTATGCATTCAGAAGCCTCAGGAAGGTAGGGTTCAAGCCTGCTGATTTCCCCCTTTTTTTTTTTTTTTAATTTTCATTGTTTTTTTATTATTAAATCAAATTATTCAATGAATACAATTGGTTAAAAGTTTATCACATGATTAAAAATAAAAAGGTATATTGACCTGAAAAACGAATATTGACTTTTGTATATTGACCTGTGAAAAATTAGTACGAAAAATTCAATTTCCATGAATATTCAAAATTCAAAATATATTCAAAATTCAAAATTTCAAAATTTCAAAAAATCAAAATTTCAAAATTTCAAAATTCAAAATTCAAAATTTAAAAATTCAAAATTCACAATTTCAAAATTTTAAATTCAAAATTTCAAAATTCAAAATTCAAAATTTCAGAATTCCAAAATTTCAAAATTTCAAAATTCAAAATTCCATGAATAATTTGATTTAATAATAAAATAATTGTTGCCTTTTAGGTTCGGTCGATATATAGGGTTTTTTGAGATACGGGAAATATCTCCCGAGGTAGAGAAACGGCCCCAATATAAGAACGAGTGCGGAGAACGAGTTCTTATATCGGGGCCATTTATCTAGCGAGGAAGATATTTTCAGTATCTCAAAAACACTGGTTATTAAACTATATATTACATAATTTAAAATGATATTTTATTAATATTTCTAATGGTTCACGCCTTTTTACACCAGTTTGCACGAGAACGCCAAGACGACGTTACATCATCCAAGACGACGTTACGTCATACAAACAAAACAAGTGGAACCGGAAGACTTCGTTAATTCCGTACTGCGTACTGGGAAATAGATATTTCCCAGTAGAGCAAACGAGTAGATATAGCTTTTCTATTCCCAGTATTTCCTATATAAATCAGAGACAATTATGTAATATGTGTATTTATCGACCTGAGAAAAGTGATAGAAAAGTGATATCGATCTCGGCTATCGCCTCGGTCGATATCACTTTTCTCAGGTCGATAAATACACATATCGGCCTCACTAAAATGCAATAATTTTATAATATTATTCCTTTTCATTTGTCACTTTGATAACGCTATCTTAATAATAACACATGGTAACAGTGAACCGCTTATATGTGTTGTAATAATGTAAACTCTAACGCACACGTGAACATTTGTATTTCTGTGGTGATGTGTACTTCTAGCACGTCGTATTACAAGGTTAATCGTAATCAATATGTAAGGCATGTCAAGGTTTTTGGACAGAAAGAAGCGAGGTCGCCCACATTGATTACAAATGCCTGGTAGGAAGAACTGGTGGTAAAAATCAGAAAGAATGTAAGAAAAAACGGTCGTGGCGTGTTTATGTCTCCGTGTCGGCAGCTATTTTACGCTTGCGTAAAACCTTGCTTGTATCTCCCTTTATATTGTTTATCGTAATTTTAAATCTCAAATATGGTCTAGAATTACGGCTAGTGTAGATAATTTATATTATATTGTGCCTAATTGGTTTATAAATAACTACTGTATAATATATCTTAATGGTCTCACATAACTTGTTAAATACATGCATGCTTATTACAGTATTTATTTTATATATATGGATATATCATATAAACTATTTATCTTAACTTATCATTAATATGTACTATAGAATTGAGGAGCAATTCTTTCGGCGAGGGTGTAGTGCTAGGCTAACGCTAAGTTTTAAACCATTCAACCAATTTGGCTAAAGCCCTGCAATTTGCTTTAGTCAAATAAGAATGTCTTTAGACAAGCTTCAGCCAAGATATTTTGCCTTCATATCATAGCTTGTTTAGGGGGTGCTTTATTTCTTTTACTATCGGGTATCATTTTCCCATATAATGCGTAGCATTTTGTTTATAATAAGATATGAATGAGTTCTACACAAGTCCATTTGTTAAACCTTCAAATATTAATATCACGTTTAACAAATGGCAAAATGAATGCATGTATATAACATTTGTCCGTTTAACAATGGAAATCTGGTGGTTTCTGTATAACAAAAGTTCCAAAGACACAAATTATTTTTTTTGTAAATATTTTCTTGTAAAATAATCAATAAACGCATATAACTTTCAATATGTTTTCTTTAAATTATTATTGTATTACGGCAACATCGATTCGCCGAACTAAGCACAACGGAAGCCGCATTTTAGAATGTCCAAAACGAAAATGAATACATATCAACGCGCACCTGTTCTATCCCGGTATTCAAGCCACTTTTTATCTATATAAAATATATATTTATATCTTACAAATATGTTTTTATGGATATTTTTTTTACAGGAATATTTTTTCGTTCTTTGGATGACCGATTACAACTGTAATGCTAAGTGCTATGTAGGCTACTCGCAGTTCATTACAGTTGTAATGTAAGTCAAAAACACAATGTTTTATGCTGTGATATTTCAGTGATATCATATGGTCATATGTAATAATTTGCCTACCTTGTAAAACCGTAAGTTGTATGGTACATTCATAACACACGTTCATTGTGAGAATGTTTATTTATCGCATAAGAGATATACTTCCATATTTAAGAAACACTAACTTGTAGAAGGAAGTGAGATAACTTCTATATTTGTTAACGTTATTGTGATTGGTTGTAAACGTAATAATGGTTTACATGGTTTACAATTACTCGCCCGAATATAAAAGCATCGTAACAACGGAACACTATTTTAGAGAAGAAACGAATAAAGAGAAAGTAAAAAAACGAGAAAAGTAGAAAACGAGATATATATATATATATATATATATATATATAGAGAGAGAAATGAACAAGGAAAAGCTAATAACGATAGAGATAGAAATAATAGAACAAATTACACATACAATAATGAAAGAGGTATTATTGTTATTATTATTAATGATTAGTAGCAGTAGTAGTATGAGCTAGTATATACATAGTAGATATCAGACTGTTATTCATTCGATCTTTGGAGATCGCTGAGCCCGATACTTATATTTAGTTATCGGTGGTACATTTTGAATTGCTTTTGTTTTCTTGCTTAATTTTCGATTCGGTGGTTCCACTACTCTCTGGGTATTGTTTAACCACTCATAGGATATGTTGTCTGCTTTTTAATTTAGTCTTTTGGCTGTTACTTGTGATATGCAGGCTTCATAAACGCTGCTCCCAACTAAATTCCATTTTGTTTATTTCGCTCTTCGGGGCATAGTATTTTGTTAGATACTGGGACCATACGCCGCTGGACATGGGGGAAGAAAATCTCTATGTACACCGCCATATGCATGCCATCTTCGGGATGGTTAAAATTATGTACTATTGATTTTATGA
>JAWPHD010014808.1:0-58985 GCA_037043455.1 Cyrtodaria siliqua | reverse complement strand
ATTTTTTTTTTATTTTTTCTTTTTTTTTTTGGTTACAATTTTTTTGGTAGTTGAAGGAAAATACCTTATATATATATATATATATATATTTAAAAAATAAATAATTGTCTGAGTTAAAATGTTTTATTTTTTAAAACCTTAATTCCGTATATTTTTTGTATTTTTTTTTTTTTGTTTAATTATTTTTTTAAATTATTAGCTTGTTAAATTTCTGTTGTCGGTGTTGTTGTGGTTATTGTTTTTGCATTTTCTTTAAAAAAGGTACTGAAGGGAATTTTATAACGACGACCCTTGATATTAGATCCATAAGATCATAGGCAGTAGAGCGGTCACATGTCCTCTTGGGCCCCACAGGCCCTCTTGGGCTCTTGTTTCTATTTATTGCGAAGGACCTTACCGCAAGCGAATGAAGCAATAGACCATTGTTTATGTATTAACTCTCGTTACTGAGTAACGTGAAAATATTTACTGTAAAAATGAACAAATGCTCTTTTTAGTGTAAATTTGACAATTCATGTGTTTTGTTCTTTCTATTTTAATTAAAACATATTGTGTGGTTATTTGTGTGTTCTTTTTTATCATTATGTGTATACTCATGTATGAAATTGTTCATAAGATCCTAGACAGTAGAGCGTTCACATGTACTCTTGGGCCCCACAGGCCCTCTTGGGCTCTTGTTTCTATTTATTACGAAGGACCTTACCGCAAGCGAATGAAGCAATTGACCATTGTTTATGTATTAACTCTCGTTACTGAGTAACGTGAAAATATTTACTGTAAAAATGAACAAATGCTCTTTTTAGTGTAAATTTGACAATTCATGTGTTTTGTTCTTACTATTTTAATTAAAACATATTGTGTGGTTATTTTTGTGTTCTTTTTTCATCATTATGTGTACAATCATGTATGAAATTGTTCAAAAAATGGGTAATATATCCATTTCATAGAGTAACAAAACGATCCTGGTGCATGTATGACCACTGTAAAATAAAAGCAGTGACGGTGTTGTTGTTCTTAAATATCATCTTCTATTAAAGAGACAAATAGTTATCTTGATTTGTTTAAAACCGCCAGGTTATAATCGCAGAATTAAAGACAAAATGATACTGGACTTATAAATCGAGGTGATAAATTTACCGCGTGATACAAACATCAATATTGCTATGTTAAAGGTTGAAACATATGTATTGGTAAGGCCCTACAAGAGTTTTCTGGTTTCAAATGAACGCATGTAATCGATAAGCGATATATAGAGGATCTTATATGAGCGACTGTGTAGTATAGATTTTAATAAACGAGTTGGATAATAATACAGGATACGAGGCTCTGCTTTCTTTTATGCAACTCGTTTATTTAAGTCAATGATCAGATGATACACAGTTAATAATGTAAGATTCTATTTATCTCATAATACACCTACTACGAGATAGTTTCACTTTAATGTTGTCAACCCGAATTTTGCAAAGGTTTTACGAAGTTTATGGTAACGGTAACCCTGATTGAGTAAATTTTTAGTTATACAAAGATTACGAATATTAAAGTCCTCAACTCGAGTACAAGCTCTAGAAAAACGAATAAGTTGAAACACATACACCCCATAAGAAGTTGCTCGGGGAACATCCCCATCCAAGTGGGGATAATTAACAATGTCAAAATTAAAATCATCTCTCTTGTCATAGATTTTGCTAATTATTTTACCATTTTCAATCGAGAGATCTAAATCAAGAAAAGAAGCGTTATTATCAGATATATTCGCTTTGTTAAGCTGAAGTTTTTTAGGATAAATATAATTAACCATAGTTGGAAAGAAAGGGTTGTCAACATTCAATATGTCATCCAGATACCGAGAAATTAAGATGAATACAAAGATGAGATGTAAAATATGATTAACAACTAAATTACACTTGTAATATTTATCTGAGGTTATACAACATACAAGCTAATCCACAGAAAGACAAGTTGCAATTTTACAATTTCATGAGGTGATCTTTAAGCAAAAGTTTGAATTTGATCGTCTAATTTCGATTGGAAGAGTAGTCCATTCTTTAAAACCACACACATGAATATAATTGTTATAGTGAGATGTATGTGATCTCGGAATATGCACGTTTTCTTTTGTATTAAAGCGTAGTTTTCATACATGTATGCATACAATGACAATTTGCGCATCCCATATTAATATTTTGTCTATGTTTACTCCCTTGTAGATCACAAAATGTCCCACTCATGTTTCACCAATAAATAACTAATAAAAACCATACATGTAGATCACAAAATGTCTTCTCCTGTTTCACAGGGAGATGATAAATAAAACACATACATGGAGATCACAAAATGTTCCCTCCTGTTTCACTGGTAGATGATTAATAAAAAACATGCTTGTACATCACAAAATGTTCCCTCCTGTTTCACAGGTAGATGACTAATAAAAAACATGCTTGTACATCACAAAATGTCCCTCTCCTATTACTCGGGTAGATGACTAATAAAACACATACATGTAGATCACAAAACGTTCCCTCCTGTTTCACAGGTAGATGACTAATAAAAAACATGCCTGTACATCACAAAATGTCCCTCTCCTATTACTCGGGTAGATGACTAATAAAACACATCAATGTAGATCACGACATGTCCTCTTCTGTTTCACGTGTAGATGACTAGTAAACACATACATGTAGATCACAAAGTGTCACCCACCTGTTTTATAAGTAGATGACTAATAATAGTACATGCAGATCAAAAAATGTCCCCTTCCTGACGACTAGTAAACGCATATATGTACTTCACAAAATGTCCCCTTCGTTTCACCAATAGATAACTAATACGGAACAAAAATGTCAAAAAGAGTCACCCACATTTTTAACAGGTAGACGAATAATAAACATTCATGTAGATCACAAAATGTCCTCTACTGTTCCACAGGTAGATGAATAATAACAAACATACATGTAGATAATTAATGTCCCCTTCTATTACTCGGGTAGATGAAAAAAAGGACATGCAGATCACAAAATGTCTCTTCCTGTTTCACAGGTAGACGACTAGTAAACACAATCATGTAAATCACAAAATAATCCTCTCCTATTACTCGGGTAGACGTCTAATAAAAAACATTCATATAGATCACAAAATGTCAATCACCTATTACTCGGATAGATGACTAATAACAAACACACATGTATATCACAAAGTGTCCCTCCCCTATTACTCGAGTAGATGACTAATAAAAAACATACATGTACATCCTAAAATGTCCCGTCCTTCTTTCATATGTAGATGACTAATAAAAAAAACATACATGTACATCACAAAATTTCCTCGCCAGCATCATAAGTAGACGACTAATAAAAAACATACACGCACACCACATGATGTCCCTCTCCTATTACTCGGGTAGGCGACAAATAAAAAACATTCGTGTAGATCACAAAATGTCCCCTCAAATTACTCGGGTAGATGACTAATAAAAAAACACTTATGTAGATCACAAAATGTCCAACTCCTATTATTCGGATAAATGACTAATCATACATGTACATCACAAAATGTCACTCTCCTATTACTTAGGTAGATGACTAATAACAAACATATATGTAGATCACAAAATGTCCCTTCCTGATACACAGGTAGGTGACTAATAAAAAACATACATGCAGATCACATAATGTCCCCTCAAATTAGTTGGGTAGATGACTAATAATAAACATTTAAGTAGATCACAAAATGTCCCTCTCCTTTTACTCAGGTAGATGATTAATAACAAACATACATGTACATTACAACATGTCCCTCTCCTATTACTCGGGTAGATGGCTAATAAAAACATAAATGTACATCACAAAATGTCCCCCTACTATTACTCGGGTAGATGACTAATACAAAAATACATAGATGACTGCTAATAAACATTGATGTAGATCACAAAATGTCAATCACCTATTACTCGGGTAGATGACTAATAACAAACATACATGTATATCACAAAATGTGCCTCCTCTATTACTCGGGTAGATGACTAATAAAAAACATACATGTACATCACAAAGTGTCCCCTCCTGTTTCACATGTAGATGACTAATAAAAAAACATTTATTTAGATCACAATATGTCTCCTTCTATTACTCGGGTAGATGACTAATAAAAAACATGCATGTAGATCACAAAATGTCCCACTCCTATTACTCGGGTAAATGACTAATCAAAAACATATATGTACATCACAAAATGTCCCTCTACAATTACTCGGGTAGATGACTAATAACAAACATATGTAGATCACAAAATGTCCCCTGCAGATTCACAGGTAGGTGACTAATAAAAAACATAAATGTAGAGAACATAATGTCCCTATCCTATAATAAAAAACATACATGTACATCACAAAATGTCGGCTCCTGTTTCACATGTAGATGACTAATAAAAAAACATACATGTACATCGCAAAATGTCCTCGTCTGTTCCATAAGTAGAAGCCTAATAAAAACATGCATGCACATCACATAATGTCCCCCTCCTAGTACTCGGGTAGACGACTAATAAAAAACATTTATGTACATCACAAAATGTTCCCTCCTATTACTCGGGTAGATGACTAATACAGAACATACATATATGTAGATCACAAAATGTCCTCTCCTGTTTCACAGGTAGGTGACATACAGGTAGATCACATAATATCCCTCTCCTATTACTCGGGTAGATGACTAATAAAGGACATACATATACATCACAAAATGTCCCTCCCGTTTCACAAGTAGATGACTAATAAAAAAACATACGTGTAGATCACAAAATATCCTCCTCTTATTACTCGGGTAGATGACTAATAAAAAACATACATGTACATTACAAAATGTTCGCTCTTGTTTCTCAGGAAGATGACTAATAACACTCATATATGTACATCACAAAATGTCCCCTTCTGTTTCACAAGTAGATGACTAATAAAAAACATACATGTAGATCACAAAATGCCCCTCTCCTATAACATGGGCAGATGACTAATAACATACATACATGTACATCACAAAATGTCCCCCTCCTAGTATTCGGGTAGATGACTAATGAAACACATACATGTACATCACAAAATGTACCCTCCTGTTTTACAGGTAGATGACTAATAAAAAAATACATGTACATCTAATAATGTCCCTCTCCTATTACTCTGGTAGATGACTAATAAAAGACATACATGTACATCACAAAATGTACCTCTCCTATTACTCGGGTATATGACTAATAACAAACATACATGTACATCACAAAACGTCTCCTCCTGTTTCACAGATAGGTAACTAATAAAAAACATACATGTAGATCACATAATGTCCCTCTCCTATTACTCGGGTAGATGACTAATAACAAACATACATGTACATCAAAAAATGTTCCCCCTCCTATTATTCTGTTAGATGAGTAATAAAACAGATATATGTTCATCACAAAATGTCACCTCCTGTTAAACAGGTAAATTACTAATAGAAAACATACATGTACATCACAAAATGTCCCATTCTGTTTCACAAGTAGATGACTAATAAAAAACATACATGTACATCGCAAAATGTCCCTCTCCTATTACTCGGGTAGATGATCAATAAAACACATACATGTACATTACAAAATGCCCCTCTCCTATTACTCGGGTAGATAGCTAATAAAAAACATACATGTACATCACAAAATGTCCCCCTACTATACTCGGGTAGATGACTAATAAAAAAACCTACATGTACATCACAAAATGTCCCCTCGTGTTTCACAAGTAGGTAACTAATAAAAAACATAAATGTATATGACATAATGTCCCTCTCCTATTACTCGGGTAAATGACTAATAACTAATATACATTTACATACCAAAATGTCCCTCTCCTATTATTCGGGTAGATGACTAATAAAACACATACATGTACATCACACAATGTCCCTCTCCTATTACTCGGGAGATGACTAATAACAAACATACATGTAGATCACAAATTGTCCCTTTCCTATTACTCGGGTAGATGACTAATAAAAAACATACATGTACATCACAAAATGTCGGCTCATGTTTCACATGTAGATGACTAATAAAAAAACATACATGTACATCGCAAAATGTCCTCGTCTGTTCCATAAGTAGAAGCCTAATAAAAACATGCATGCACATCACATAATGTCCCTCTCCTAGTACTCTGGTAGACGACTAATAAAAAACATTTATGTACATCACAAAATGTCCCCTTCTGTTTCACAAGTAGATGACTAATAAAAAACATACATGTAGATCACAAAATGCCCCTCTCCTATTACATGGGCAGATGACTAATAACATACATACATGTACATCACAAAATGTCCCCCTCCTAGTATTCGGGTAGATGACTAATGAAACACATACATGTACATCACAAAATGTGCCCTCCTGTTTTACAGGTAGATGACTAATAAAAAAATACATGTACATCTAATAATGTCCCTCTCCTATTACTCTGGTAGATGACTAATAAAAGACATACATGTACATTACAAAATGTACCTCTCCTATTACTCGGGTATATGACTAATAACAAACATACATGTACATCACAAAACGTCTCCTCCTGTTTCATAGATAGGTAACTAATAAAAAACATACATGTAGATCACATAATGTCCCTCTCCTATTACTCGGGTAGATGACTAATAACAAACACACATGTATATCACAAAGTGTCCCTCCCCTATTACTCGAGTAGATGACTAATAAAAAACATACATGTACATCCTAAAATGTCCCCGTCCTTCTTTCATATGTAGATGACTAATAAAAAAAACATACATGTACATCACAAAATTTCCTCGCCAGCATCATAAGTAGACGACTAATAAAAAACATACACGCACACCACATGATGTCCCTCTCCTATTACTCGGGTAGGCGACAAATAAAAAACATTCGTGTAGATCACAAAATGTCCCCTCAAATTACTCGGGTAGATGACTAATAAAAAAACACTCATGTACATCAAAAAATGTTCCCCCTCCTATTATTCTGTTAGATGAGTAATAAAACAGATATATGTTCATCACAAACTGTCACCCCCTGTTAAACAGGTAAATGACTAATAGAAAACATACATGTACATCACAAAATGTCCCATTCTGTTTCACAAGTAGATGACTAATAAAAAACATACATGTACATCGCAAAATGTCCCTCTCCTATTACTCGGGTAGATGATCAATAAAACACATACATGTACATTACAAAATGCCCCTCTCCTATTACTCGGGTAGATAGCTAATAAAAAACATACATGTACATCACAAAATGTCCCCCTACTATACTCGGGTAGATGACTAATAAAAAAACCTACATGTACATCACAAAATGTCCCCTCGTGTTTCACAAGTAGGTAACTAATAAAAAACATAAATGTATATGACATAATGTCCCTCTCCTATTACTCGGGTAAATGACTAATAACAAATATACATTTACATACCAAAATGTCCCTCTCCTATTATTCGGGTAGATGACTAATAAAACACATACATGTACATCACACAATGTCCCTCTCCTATTACTCGGGAGATGACTAATAACAAACATACATGTAGATCACAAATTGTCCCTTTCCTATTACTCGGGTAGATGACTAATAAAAAACATACATGTACATCACAAAATGTCGGCTCCTGTTTCACATGTAGATGACTAATAAAAAAACATACATGTACATCGCAAAATGTCCTCGTCTGTTCCATAAGTAGAAGCCTAATAAAAACATGCATGCACATCACATAATGTCCCTCTCCTAGTACTCTGGTAGACGACTAATAAAAAACATTTATGTACATCACAAAATGTTCCCTCCTATTACTCGGGTAGATGAATAATACAGAACATACATATATGTAGATCACAAAATGTCCTCTCCTGTTTCACAGGTAGGTGACATACAGGTAGATCACATAATATCCCTCTCCTATTACTCGGGTAGATGACTAATAAAGGACATACATATACATCACAAAATGTCCCTCCTGTTTCACAAGTAGATGACTAATAAAAAAACATAAGTGTAGATCACAAAATATCCTCCTCTTAATTACTCGGGTAGATGACTAATAAAAAACATACATGTACATTACAAAATGTCCGCTCTTGTTTCTCAGGAAGATGACTAATAACACTCATATATGTACATCACAAAATGTCCCCTCCTGTTATACAAGTAGATGACTAATCAAAAACATGCCTGTAGATCCCAAAGTGTCCCTCTCCTATTACTCGGGTAGATGAGTAATATCAATTATACATGTACATCACAAAATGTCCCTCTCCTATTACCCGGGTAGATGACTAATAACACATACACATGAATATCACACAATATCCCCTCCTGTTCCACAAGAGATTACTAATCAAAAAGATGCATGTAGATCACAAAATGTCCCCCTCCTAATATTCCGGTAGATGACTAATGAAACACATTTATGTAGATCACAAAATGTCCCTCTCCTATTACTCGGGTAGATAACTAATACAAAACATACATGTCATCACAAAATGTCTCCTCCTGTTTCACAGGTGGGTGACTTATAAAAAACATACATGTAGATCACATAATGTCCCTCTCCTATTACTCGGGTAGATGACAAATAACAAACACACATGCACATCACAAAATGTCCCTCCCTCCTATTATTCGGGTAGATGACTAATAAAACAGATACATGTAGATCACAAAATGTCCCTCCTTCCTATTATTCGGGTAGATGACTAATAAAACAGATACATGTACATCACAAAATGTCCCTCCCTCCTATTATTCGGGTAGATGACTAATAAAACAAATACATGTACATCACAAAATGTCCCTCCCTCCTATTATTCGATTAGATGACTAATAAAACAGATACATGTACATCACAAAATGTCCCGCCCTCCTATTATTCGGGTAGATGACTAATAAAACAGATACATGTAGATCACAAAATGTCTCTCTCCTGTTTTACCAATAGATAACTGATACAAAACATACATGGACACCACAAAATGTCCCCATCCTATTACTCGGGTAGATGACTAATAACAAACAAACATAAAAGTCACAAAATGTCCCCTCCTGTTTCACAGGTAGATGACTAATAAAACACATTCATGTAGATCACAAAATGTCCGATCCTGTTTTACATGTAGATGACTAATTATAAACGTACACAAAATGTATCTCCAGAAAACTCACGTTTAAACATTGAAATCATAGCTGAACTTCCAAAATAAAAACCCGTCACGTCGTCAGCAGAGAGTTCATAACTAGTTCAGACTATTGCGTGTTTTAGGTTTTTGTTTATTGTAAGTCCCGCAAACCAGAGTGGTAATATCATTAAAAGCTCGTACGAGTTCGAAAAACGGTAGTATCGAATATTAAACACCAAGGTTATGGCCCTTGATTTAATAAAAATAGATATGTGTTGTCTTGTCACCAATCTAGCGCCTTCATTTTGCATCTGATAGAGGGCGTGAGCGGTAGCTAGCATATTTCACCACCGCTCATGAACCGAGACTGCAATATTTCGTATGTGTCGTGCTCGACCGTTTCCAATTATCATATTTTTTTACTAAACTTAAGCAGTGTTTATATATCAATAAAAGCAGGGTCGAGTTAAAGAATCTCCAATATTGCAAAATAAACATCTGAGTTATGGCCATTGATTTTATGAAAAAGGCCTTATTTTTTCTTGTCAACGATTTAGCGCCTACATTTTGAATTGGATCTTTATCAAACTTGGCCAGATAATTTTTATCAATGAAAGCTTGGATTAGTTCATTGTCAACACTCCGATCTTTACCAAACATGGCCAGAGTCTTAATATCGATGAAACCTCTGACCACTTTGAAAAAACATTAGTAGCGGACCAGTAACGTCAGAATTAGGGCTTTTCTTAAATTTGCTTTATTTTGATTCCTTAAGGGGATAGGGACTATTTTTTCTTAAGGATAAATGATTATTATTTTGTTTTGTAAAATAAATATGTAGATACTTCATTTTCATCTTTACCAAACTTATTTAGAATATTAATATCCATAACAGTTATAAGCACAGATCTGTTTGAAAACCAACCATGTCCACCACATTCCTTCCCAGGCCCCATCCCCTATCTCCACATTCACCCTTTTTTATTTTTTCACGAAGTTACTGAAGTAATCTCGGTCGTCGAAGAAAGTAGGACAAAATATTTTAAAAATACTTAAAGTCAACCTTTTTTTGTTTGTGATGTCTTATTTTGCCTTTTGTTCATCTTTAAATTTGTTCTTTGTTTCTGTGATGTTTGGGTTGACTGTCGTCCTTGAATGCTGCTTTTCCTGTTTGATTTTTATATCTATATTTACTTCATACCAGAAACAATAGACTTATAGCCTTTTATTTATTTAAAAATGCTGTATGTTTCTTTGTTAATTATGTAGCTACTTCATCTTACATCTGATCTTTAACAACTTGTACCGAATGTTTTAATAGCAATAAAAGGGCGAACATATTTTGAAAGTCAACCATATTTGATCTGAATCGCATTCATCCTTATCGCTCACAGACAAACCCTTAGCCTCCCTCCAACCCCATCCTCACATATTAGCTCTACTGGCCAGGGGCCATTAGGACTAATGTCCATCGATTGTCGTCGTCCGTCCGTTAACCTTTTGATTTGAACTCTCATACAATAGTTATATGTCCATAAAGTCTCGGACGAGTTCTTGAACCAAGTAGATTCCAATGCTTAAAGATGAATTATGTTACTCCTCCTCGAATGCTACATTCCTGTCCGATCATTTTATATTTCTTGAAGTTACAAAAATGCATAATTTTGTCTTGTCAACACTTTAGTAACTTCATTTAGCATCCCACGTGTATCAAATCTATGTAGTAGTTATGTATCTATAACATCTCAGACGAGTTCTTGTACCAGCCAGATTTGACGGCGTAAAGCTGATTATCTTACCCTGAATTTACGCAAATACATAAGTAAGTGTTCCTAATTAACACTTTTATTTTGCGTCAGATCTTTCTAAATGTATGCAGTCAAAACTCTTTTTTTAATTAACAGTGGTATACTTTGAAATTGGGATGACGTGATAAAATGGTTTATTTTATTTAGAACTGATAGATCGTCTGCTGTCACAATGAACTATTCTATGGACCAATTTATTTCACATAAAAATAAAACAACTGAATGACCACATCAATCGCAGCCAAGAGAAAGCCAATATTGTGTACGACGACAACACCTAAGGAACGAAATTCAATGCACCAACCTCCCATTTTCAGAGTTTCAGAATGTGCAACCAAAGAGTCCCACGAGGTTGTACGGTCATTGAACAAGAGAAAAGCGAAGAGTAGTGACTGGCGGTAGAGGGGGAGGTCAATCACACACTAAGAATGGGTCATATTATTTCTGACAAATTTCATGAGTAATATTATCAAGTGGCAATCCGCCAGACCCCTTTAATTATCCGAAGTTAATAGATCACATCTCCTCCACAGTCAGGAGGTTATAATATTCCTAGTCGCAGGACTATTTTTAGATTGGCGTTTTACGTCTATAGCAGGTTTTTGTTTTGATTTACAGAACTCTGAGAAAGATCTATGTAGTTTATGATAATGAAGAGGTTTAATTGTAATAATTTAATTTCGATCATTGAAATCCTTTACATCTTTACACGCCCTAGCAAAACGAATGAGATGGGAGATATTAGCCCCGTATGATGTAGCAAGAGGTATGTCCCGATCTGAATGTGGATAGTTAACGATGGCAAAGTTAAAATCATCTCTCTTACCACATATTTTATGTATGTAATTATTTGAAATCGGGAGATGAAGATCAATGAATTCTTTATGATATCCAAAACGTTGGCTTTATTCAAAATAGTTATTGTCAGCTGAGTTCTGGGCATATGTTCAAAGTTTCGGGTGTTAGCAATAAACAGCTAACTACAAAAGTCTGTATAAATACTGATAAAGGTGATCCTCTGAGAGCAACAATAACAATTAAGAGAATAAAGCAGCAGACTCGGTTTTACTGGGTCTGTTCATGAGAAGCAATGAAAGAAGCAACACTTCTCACGCCCCTTAGCACAGGCTTAAGCGGTATTCTACTTCAAAGCCAAGTATATTGGGCTCGTTAGTCCCAAAGGACCAGTAAAAAATAACACTACTGATTCGTAGCACTGGGAGATTTTTTACAGCCGCCACACTGCACTAAACGAACGCTAGTGTGAATGTTAATAAATACTGATAAAGGCGATCCTTTGAGAGCAACAAACACACTTAAGAGAATAAAGCAGCAGGCTTGGTTTTATTGAGTCTGTTCATGAGAAGTAATGAAAGACGCAACACTTCTCACGCCCCCTAGCACCGGCTTAATCGATATTCTACTTCAAAGCCACCTATATTGGGCTCGTTGGTCCCGAATGACCAGTAAAAAATAACACTTCTGATTCGTAGCACGGGGAGACCTTTTACAGCCGCCACACTGCACTAAACAAACGCTAGTGTGAATGTTAATAAATACTGATAAAGGTGATCCCTTGAGAGCAACAAACACAATTAAGAGAATAAAGCAGCAGATTTGGTTTTATTGAGTCTGTTCATGAGAAGTAATAAAAGAAGCAACACTTCTCACGCCCCTTAGCACCGGCTTAAGCGGTATTCTACTTCAAAGCCACCTATATTGGGCTCGTTGGTCCCAAAGGACCAGTAAAAAAATAACACTACTGATTCATAGCACGGGGAGACCTTTTACAGCCGCCACACTGCACTAAACGAACGCTAGTGTGAATGTTAATAAATACTGATAAAGGTGATCCTTTGAGAGCAACAAACACAATTAAGAGAATAAAGCAGCAGAATCTGTTTTATTGAGTCTGTTCATGAGAAGTTATGAAAGAAGCAACACTTCTCACGCCCCCTAGCACCGGCTTAAGCGGTATTCTACTTCAAAGCCACCTATATTGGGCTCGTTGGTCCCAAACGACCAGTAAAAAATAAGACTACTGATTCGTAGCACGGGGAGACTTTTCATGTTTACATATATGCTTGGTCTGTTTGACCTCATAGCTTCAGTTATTTGTGAATCTGACGACAAGGATTGGGTTCAACGCACAATCAAACACTGTTCATTAAATAAGCAAAATGTAAATTTTAATAAATATAACAATGATTCGTATTTAATATCCAACTTTATAACCTTGTGTTTCGTTTCGACAAGGGATATGTGGTATACTATTATTTCCAGTTGAAATTTGTCTCGTTTTATTGAAGTATAACAATATTTCTTTGCCAATAATAACGTTTAAACAAGGAGGCTCGTAATTAATAACACGTTATAATCTTTTGCTTTTCGTTTCGACAAGAGACACATGTCATTATGATAATTAAAACCTCAAATTACCACAATATATATTTATTATTATCATTTTTTATTCATTTTTTTCGTGTGCTATTTATGACTTATATTCATCTTTGTCGTATGTGATATATGCGATTTGTAAATATTCTGTATATTGAATAAAGTACTCATTTCTCTAATTCACTTATATGTTGATTTGTTTATATTATACATTTATTTTGACTGTACTATGTATATAGCCTCTCCTATGCTTGGAGGAAATAAATATCTACTATTATTAAACTTGCCAATAATATCTCCCTTGCTAGCAGTTAACAAACTCAACTTAAAAGTGTATTTCATAACAGTATAAAACAAATCGGCGTTACGTGGCACAGCTAGTAACCATAGAAATACCAACAACCTAGCGGTAAACGGTATCATGTTTATAGGTTTGAGGAACTCTGCACTTGTTTCTTGAATTATACAGTATGTCTATATTTCTTAAATTGAACTCGAGAGCCTTCATATGTGTTTCCTGATAAGTTACGTAAGCTCTCCTTTTCGTTTAACTACAAACGTGCGTGAAGTAAGCATTAAACATGTTTATCATATGAATAATTCTAGTGCCTTCACAACTATACTGAAAGGAAAAAGAAACGCAGGGTGCGTATTTCCGCTATATATTGTATGTTTAATATGCTACTGCTAATCGAATGGTACAGGGCGACATTAGGCACCGAACACACCAATGGTTACCACTTTAAAGTTTCATTATCGTCAGAATGCGCATTTGGCTCAAGCAGGGGAGCAAACTTAGGCTTTAAATGTTGCAATCACGTAACATTAAATACAGTACTGAACAGGGTCAATTTTTCAAAGAGGAACTTCTGCATTTATGAATTTCTTGTTACAACGTGTACTGTGATTAAAACGTCTACAACATCACAGTTGTGTCCTTTCTCTAACTAACTAACTTTTTCTTTTACAAAACATCTTGGGATTTCCTTGGAATATATATGGAATTAAGTGTGCAGTATATGCAATATATAGCGGAAATACGCACCCTGCGTTTCTTTTTCCTTTCAGTATACAACACATCTCCAAAATGTTAACTTGTTATCATACTGCCGTTAAAGTTCACGTTAAAGAATATTGTGTTAAAGCTTAAGATAGCTCTGGGATTAATTTATTTTGTTCTTTTAAAAATTCAGGAGACGTTCTTGATTAACTTTGCAATAAACGTCAGTTTCATCTAAAAGTACTTATGAGTTTTCAACACTATATACAACCTTACCACACCACCTTATCAAAGAAAAACTTATTGCTCTCATTCAAAAAACTTTCGCCAGAGAAAACACTACCTTTTTGGCCTGTAACAATATTAAAGCTTTTTTACCAACGTCATTTTAGACAATTACACTTTGTGGACAAACCAAAAGGTTTGTGAAGCACTCATTTTCCTATATTATATACTATTTTCGTCAGGTATGGAACTACCGTTTATAGAAATATTGTTGGTATTCCTAAAAGTACGAACTGTCCACTTCTTGTCGCAGATTTGTTTTTGTATTTCTAAGAGATTTCATGTTTAGTCTTTCCCCAGATACCCAGGCAGATGTAATAACAGTCTTTAATGACACATATCGGTATCAAGATGACATACTGAACATTGACAATAAGTTAGGTTCTTCTATGGATAATATTATCTATCCCAAATAACTGAGCAAAGCTAATATTTCTTATACTGTCGCTTCTTTTCTTGATTTACACCTCTCTATTGAAAATAGAGAAATAATAAGTAGAATCTATGACAAAAGAAATAATTTTAATTTTGATATTGTTAAACATCCCCACTCAGTTGGGGACGTTACCAGACTTACTTCTTATTGGGTCTATGTTTCTCAACTTATTCGTTTTTATAAAGGTTGTAGTCAAGTTGAAGACGTTATTATTTGTAATCTGTGTATAACTAAGAAACTACTTCATCGGGGCTACCGTTACCATAAACTGCGAAAAACCTATGCAAAATCGTATTATCATAATCCTGATACACTTTTAAAATATAAAAGTAATTTAAGAATTCTTCTGCGACAAGGACTCTCGTTAAATGACTTCTATGGTGATGTGATTTACAATCTTCGTAAGGTCCTTGATCATAATCACTTCATAAAATATTATTACCCTTGTTAAAAAGTTTTTCAAATGAGGTTATGACCACATTATTTTGCAACGTCCTGCATGTTTAGTGGTTGACCCATTTACAATTTGCCACTATGCTTTCGGCTTTGATTGTGCGATGACAAGGTAGATTGTGAACCCTATTATGACGTCTACATAAATCCTCAAAGGACCGGAGCGTCTGGTACTTGTCGTAAATATTGTCCTCTCGTACCCTTAATCGCTTGTTCTCTTGTTGCTCTGGCTTCTGCCAAGTCATTGAGTACCTTCTTTTTGGCTTTTTAAGCTTTTGTTTGTTAAATTCATATATTCATGAGCATTTATGTATTATACTTATAATGCCTATTAATGTTGACTTATTTTTTGGAGAATATGACCTGGCGAGGATATCCTTATTTACCATGTCCTATTGTATTGGGATGACCATAGGGTAAGAGTGAAGTTTGGTGCACACTAGAACCTGATTTAAATCCCCAGTGGCTCTTTTTGCCGTTCCAAGGCGGTAGCCATATTGTCAACCCTTTTATGTGTGGGATGTCATATCTTTCCTTTTATTTATCTTTGTAAATATCGTTTGTTCATCTGTCGATTTCTAATGATTTCATACATACTAAAATCTATGATAAGAGAGATGACTTCAAATTGAACATCGTTAACTATCCACACCTGAATGGGGATGTACCTCGTGCTACATCAAACAGGGTTTATATCCCCCAGCTCATTTGTTTTGCTAGAGCTTGTAATGATGTTATAGACTTCAATGATCGAAATCAAGTTATTACATATAACTTCTTCAGCAGGGCTTTCGTTATCACAAACTACGTAGATCTTTCTCAAAATTCTCAACGAGGGCCTGTTTGCACGGAACCCTTATTTTACGGAGATGTGGTTTAAAAACTTCGGACCCTTCTACAGGCAGTCACTACGCTTCATTTTTCTCTTGTGCGATGATTGGGAAACCTCGTGGGACTCTATGATTGCACCTACTGAAACCCCGACCAAGGGAGGTAGGTGCATGAGCTTTCGTCCCTCGGGTTTTCTGGTCGTACCCTAGATTGATTTTCTCTTTGGCTGCAACTTCTGTGGTTGTTCAATTCTGGATACATCCTGAGATGTTTCTTATTTTGTGTTTTATATAGCTTTTTACAGCATCTTAGTGTTTCGTTTGTTAGTTTCTCTGGATGAGGACTGTATTGTTAGAGAATACCGGTTGGGATATAGTTTTGTTTACACTGTCTTGTCTATTTTGGCGCTGAAGACAGGATAATGGCGAGGATTGTTTATATTGTATTATGTCTTTTTCATTGTATAATTAATTAAAGTTTGCTCCTTGTTTGTAGTACAGTGCGGATCTACGATGTGTTTGGACGCTGTGGTTTCTATATGACCCTATATCTCATTTATTTGCGTGTTTTTGGTTGACTGTGGTCCTAATATGCTAGTGTATTTCTTTCTTCTTTTATTATCACATAGTAAAAATGAGTATTACTAAGCGATTGTCCTTAATTGTATTATTTGTTGTATTGTTAATCACAATTGATGTAGGTAAACAGTTCTCATAAGATTTTACTTATAACTATATTACATATGCACGCATATCAGGTGAAATCAAATAAACATATCGGATTGTTAGTAGTTTATCGTATATGGTCCAATAACGTATATGGCGTCATTAAACATAGACTGATGTCATGCCGTTAATAGATAAACTAGAAATTTCATGTCGTATGTCTGCTATATGATAAATAGTATCCTTTATTCGAGAATGTGTGCGTCAAACTTTTTTCGCATGGGGTTTAACGCCATTACCGTCAGTTTATTTCGTGGATGAGGACATCAGCCATATAAAATATGATTTCAAACAACTGTGTAAAACAATTTTGCGTCAGCAAAAAATGTCGGGATAATCACTCTATCCTGTTTAAACGTGTGGTTGCCGGGTGTAGAATACAACCACTGCAAATCCCGCTAGAGGCAGAGGGGTAGGACCACCACCACCACACTTTCATGTTCATTTTATCATGCTCATTCAAGGTTTCCTTCATGACACCGCATATGCAAATGTAGAAACGTGGCTCTATCGTAAATGGAGTGTCTGCAATAGAATTTGCAGCAACTCTGCAGTTCTGCAGGTTAGAAGGTTCTAGGCACATTCTCCATATTTTATCTAGATGTAAATGAAGAATGAGCCTGGCATGTTCATCCCTGTGTGTCGCCATATAAACTTTATTGTGTTGGTGCGCCGTAAAACGCCAATTCAATTCAATTAAACATGCATACTTTTAGTTACACAGATGTTCAGCAGAGTGTATGGGAGTATTACAACCTGGTTAATGTCATTTCATCCTGAGTGGAAAGCAAAGGGCTTAGACTATTCTCATACACCCTGCTGGAAATATGTGTACTAACAAATTTGTCACCATTTCCGAGTGATTTCCTAGCGAAATTGCGTATAAACGCCGTGCACTTTTGGTGGCTTAAAAATGTGCAGTGGGTTAGGAATTGACTATTTTCACTCTTTCGGTTTACTTTGAAGGATTTGCAACCTTTTGATTAACTGTTATCGGATCAACGAAACACATAGCTCTGCAAAATTATTGGTTCACGATTTTTTAGGCTGTTGTACATTTTTTAGGCTGTTGAACAACAACCATTATTATAAATATCTCGGAAATCATCACTTAGAACCTTTCGGTTTAGAGTTGTCGGTTTTCGCTCGGCTTTGTACATATAATCAAATGTGTCTATTAGTTATTTTTTATATTATTATTATATTTTTTCTATTTAAAGCGTCACTGATTTTGAGTGACGTTTATGTTATAAAGTTTGAAGTTAAATTTTGTGGATTAAGGTGTCATTGCACCATTGATTTTCCTTCTTCGTTTTATATAGGACGAATGCATGTCAAGAAACAAAATATACGTATTTATTTCCGTAGAAAAAACATTAAAACACATATCAAACGATCGAGCGTCCGCCAATATAATCAAGGTAATGAAAGTACCGAGAATGCAAGGTTTGATGACTGTATGCATATTTGCACAATTGCCGGACATTTAAAATTTCCATACATTTGACATAGTTTTAGCAAACCTGGCGATCTAGGTCGACCTACAAAAATCTTAGAGGGTCGATCCATTCCAAATATATTGTGATCAATTATCTTTAAACTGTTTCAAATCTAGACTAGAATATTATTTTATGAAATTGCTGATGAATGGACAGATTTGTGTTTTATGGCCAAACTGTCACGCAAGATGACCTCCATGTCTATAATTCTGTCAGTCACAGAGTGAGTGGCGTGTATTAAGTAGTCTTCCGGGAACAATATGCACAATAGGGCCTATATCACACTACTGGCTTGAATAGTCAAAGTCCTACTGGAAAACTTTTTTTAAAAATCAAGGGTTATAACTCTGATGTGTCTAGTCTGATGCAACTGGTTTTGAACTTGTGCAAGCTTTTATTAATATAAATATATTGACTAAATTTAGTAAAGATCGAATGAAATATATTGTCATTAAATCAAGGGCAATAACTATTGTGTTTATTATACGATATAAGTAGTTTTCAGTATGGTACGCGCTTTCGTTAATATAAAGACTATGACCAAGTTTGGTAAATACCGGATGCACATTGAGGTGGCTATATTAAGAGTTAACAGGGTAACATATAGAATTTTACATTAAATCAAGGGCAATAACTCTGAATTTTATTAACCGATATGGGTTGTTTTCAAACTTGCCTGAGCCTTTATTAATATAAAGACTCTGGCCCAGTTCGTTAAGGATCGGATGCAAAACGAAATGGCTAGAGTTCACAATGCAAAATATAGGATTTTCCATTAAATCAAGGGCAAAAACTTTTGCGTTTAATATCCGATATGGGTGGTTTTCAAACTTGTTTAAGCTTCCATTAGTATAAATATTCTGACCAAGTTTGGTAAACATCGGATGCAAAATGAAGAGACTACTAGTGTTCGGAAAGCAAAATATAGGATTTGCCATTAAATCAAGGACAATGACTCTGGCGTTCATTATCCAGTATGGATGGTTTTCGAACTTGTCTGACCGTTCATTAATATAAAAACTCTGACCAAGTTTGGGGCTGGCGTGGCGCAGTAGGTAGCTTGGCGAAGTTGTAACTGGAGGCCCCGGGTTCCCCCATAGTGCCACTGAGTTTCGTCGGTGTATTCTTGGGCAAGACACGTCCTCTTAGCCTCGTTCGTCGGATGGGGACGTAAACCGTGCGGTCCCGTGTATCGGTCTATTCATATGTATCCGTCCCCTCTCTCTGGGGCGGCTCTAAATAACCTATACTGTGTTGATGAGCCGTGAAACAAGATTCAACATCAACTGACTAAGTTTGGTAAATATCCGATGCACAATGAAGGTGCTAGTGTGTTCACAAGGCAAACTATTGGATTTTTTATTAAATCAAGGGCAATAACTGGTGTATCAAACTTTTCCGAGCTCTCATGGATATGAAGACACTGACCAAGTTTGGTAAAGATCGGATATGTAATGAAGGTGCTAGATTGTTAACAACAAAAAGTCAAAGTCGAAATGACGGACACTCTGTTACAACGGCGTTAAATCTGCTACAATGGTAGAAGTCACAAGTATTATGGGACCTATTATGCATATTAAATTAGAAGCCAGTTACTTGTGTGAATAGAAACTCAGATAATCTGGAGCTTGACATTAGTTATGTATGAACAGATTTTGATCAGAATCAGAAGCTGATCAAACACGGACTTTTCAAATTGGACGACCTGATCAAACACGGACTTTTCAAATTGGACGACGTCATGACGTCACATCGGTCATCGATGTGGCCATTTTGGAAGACGTCATGTTGTTAAAACTGTCAGCGTTGACTGAGACAGACAATGATTAATTTCATATTAAAACAACTCAACAAATGCGATCAGTGAAAAAAAAAAGATTTTTAAAAAGTATTGTGACGTCATTGACATCACGACGCCATGACGTAGAGACACGTGTTAACGTTCAACTAGACCCTGAACCCTACAATATATGACCGTTTGATCAAATCCGATCTTAAATACAGAAGAGATATAACGATAACAAGATTTTTATATATACTATATTCCAACACAATAATATTCCAGTGGTGTCTAAACATGTTTCTTTATTTCATCTTATCGTTAATTATAATTCACTTACATCGTCAATCACTAAAAACATTTTGAAATAGCTGTTGCTATATACAAGTATACATAATAAAGCAATACTCATGTTGTTTTCACGTTCTATACAGGAGATATAACGATAACAAGATTTCTATATATACTATATTCTAACAGAATAACAATCCAGTGGTGTCGAAACATGTTTCTTTATTTCATCTTATCATAAATAATAATTCACTGACATCGTGAATCACTAAAACCCTTTAAAATAGTTGTTGCTATATACAGTTATGCATAATAAATATATTGAAACAACTCTTCCCCCCGAAATCTCATTTAATTTGGGTTGAATGAATCGACTCTTTGCGCGAATATAACAATAGTCGCTGTCAAGCGAAGGAGCGTGTGACGTCACATCGTGTTTCTCCCTTGATGAGAAAACCTTGCAAAAACTCGCTTGAAAACAACTCGTCCACAACTTACACATAATGCCTGTTTATTTGCAGTATAGTTGTTTTCAGCATCCAACACGTTTGTCTAGCATAGATCAGAATACATGTACGACTTGAAGCCTCGATATATGAGAACAAATGTAGGTTACCCGCCAGATGGCGATGAGGAAGCGCCAAAAGCAATGGCTATGAATGCAAGTTGAAAATCAATAAAATCAGGGGCTCATGTATCATGTAAGAAACAGCCAATCTGTTGAATGATGTCACGTTCTATTTTGACACGTCACAGATAGATTTACCCCATTTCTACTTTTGCTTTACTATCTATGTCAATTTTAATTCAATATCTCGAAGAAACACTAATAAATGTTCCCAATACATCATTCGGATGAATTATATGTAATACTAACAAAAAGCAATCAAAAGTGTGCCTTTTCTATCGCTAGTAAGGTAGGGAAACGTTTTTAAGTAGGCAATATTTCACCACGGAAGCACTAATGCAATGCTTTAATTACGCCTTATATGTGTGTTTTCTTTGTAAATTGAACTGGTGTTTTATTATACGGTTTATGTAATAAAGTTTGGATTTAAATTTGAAATCAAACTTATGAACACTTAGCTCCTTTATTTTCTATTTGATCTTCACGAAACTTGGCCAGATTGTTGATAGTAATAAAAGCTTGGACAACTTCCACAACTAGCATCCCGGCGTAAAAAATGGCTGCACCTCGGCTGTCCAAAGTTTGAATATAGCCATTTTGCATGCATTGAGACTTGTATAGGGGAAAACATGAAACTTAAATAATGTTTTTCTCCGAAACTACAAGAGCCAGATGTTTATTTTGCATTTACTATAAGCTTATGGTCCTCTACCAGTTTTGTTCAAATGGTGACCCTGAGGTCCAATTAGTCACTGCCACAGGGTTCACAAGTATTACATAAACTTGTTTGCGAAAAACTTAAAATATCACTTTTTCTGAAACAACACGAGCCAAAGGTTTAATATTTTGGATTTTCCATAAGCGTATGCTCCTCTAAAGAATGTATTCAAATCGTGGCCCTGGGGTCAATGTTACGCCCGCCCCAGGGGTCATATGTTTATAAAGGCTTTAATCGGAAAAACCTTGAATCTTAAAAAAAAATTCTCTGAAACTACAAGAGCCAGCGGTTTACTATATTGCATTTACCATAAGCTTTGGTCCTCTACAATTGTTGTTGAAATGGTGACCCTAGGTCAAATTTGGCCCCGCTGACACGTTTTTCATACTATCTTTGTTAAACTTGTTAAAAGTTTATCAAAAGAGGTTATGACCCTATCATTTTGCAACGTACTGCATGCTTGGTGGTGGACTCTTTTACAGTTAAAGCCCATTGGGACGGTGGCGTTTGATGTTTGTCCATGATCTTTCTTGTCGTGCCCTTAATGGTTTATTCTCTTACTGCTCTGGCTTCTGCCAAGTCATTGAGTACCTTCATTGTGGCTTTCTAGGCTATTGATTTTTTGTATTATATTTACACGAGCATATTTGTGTTTTACCTATATTGCCTATTGATGCTGCCTTGTTGGTTAGAGATAAGATCATGGCGGGGATTTTTATATTTACCCTGTCCTGTTTTAATGGGATGACAGTAGGGTAAGTGTGAGGTTTGGTGCACCCTAGAACCGGTTTAACCCCCCCCCCCAGTGGCCTACTTTGCCACTGACCGTTCCAAGGCGGTAGCCCTATTGTCAACCCTTTTGTGTTTGTGATGTCCTTTGCATTTATTATTGCCTTTGCCTTCTTGTTTGTCTGTTTGCGTGTTTGTTTCTGTGTTTTATGGTTGACTGTCCTCCTTGAATGCTACCTTCCCTGTCCGATCATTTTATATTTCTTACTTAGACTTATATATAAGGAAAACCTTTAAAAATCTTCTTTTCTGAAACTACAAGAGCCAAAGGTTTAATAAGCTTTTGGTCCTCTTCCAATGTTGTTCAAACGGTGACCCGTGGATCAAATGTGTGGCCGCCCCAGAAGTCACATGTTTTACATAGGATAAAAAAGGGAACAGCTTAACATTATTCTCTGATACTATAAGAATCAAAGGTTTAGTATTTTCTATTTACCTTAAACTTATGGTCCTCTTGTAAGTTTTTTTTCAAATGGTGACATTAGGGTCTTAATTGTGCAGCCAGTAGAGCAATACAGGCCCTCTTGGGCCTCTCGTTTTCATTTCTTGGCATTTGTTCACTCACAAATTAACTAATCACAGTTTATGAAACATTTTATGATACCTCGAATATCTAGATTTTATTTTGCCACAATTTATAAATTTTTAAAACTTTGTTACATGTTTGCACACTCATTCACCAATTAAGTCTACATCATCCAAAACACTGAACATACCTATTTCAAAGCATTACGAGCATGATGTTTTTTTCACAGCCCTTAAATGTGTTGACGTGTGATTTGTTGTTAAACAATAAAACGACTTCACAAAAGTGAAAAGTGTCGCCCATTCCTAAAGGCACGTGTTACAGCACACAGCACTGTTTAAAACATTACAATACCATTATTATTATTATTATTATTATTATGTAATACTTACTCCATACAAACGAGATTGTTTAACGTAATTCATTACGGCGATACAAAAAGTAAAACATTTTCATTTCAAATCAACGACGTTATCATTTATTTCGATTTCGGTCATACTTGCCTTTGCATGGTCATTATCTTATTACTTACGGACAGTGTCCCTTCAATCACACCATTATCACAGGTGTCTAAGGCAATAATTTTCACCACTTATATGATAAAGGCATTGTACCTGATGACTGTTGTTGTTGAATGATGTTTAACGGCTCATCAACACAGTATAGGTTATTTACAGCCGCCCCAAAGAGAGGGAAGGATACATGGGAATCCGGGAACCGTGCCTTACTCTTATTATCGAATATATTCCTATAGTTCTTTAACGTGCTCGGAGTATAGACCGATACACGAGACCGACCTACGACCCCATCCTACGGACGAGGCTGAGGGGAAGTGTCTTGCCCAAGATCACACCGACGAAACTCAGTGGCACCACGGAGGATTGAACCCGGGCCTCCGGTTACAAATCCGCCGCGCTACCGACTGCGCTACGCAAGCCCACCTGATGACTGTATATAAAGGAGATGATTCAAAATGCCCATTGAATTACAGGCCAGTTACGCTAATCTCGAATACATGCAAAGTTTATACACATATACTGAATAAAAGATTGTGTAAATGGTTAGATACGAATGGCATTTTGAGTGAGGGACAGAATGGGTTTGGAAAATACCGAAACTGTCAAGATCATATATATTCACTGTATACAATTATTAAAAACAGAAAGCTTCAAAGAAAAGAGACATTTGCATGCTTTGTAGATTTCAGGAAAGCGTTTGACACTGTTCAAAGAGATTGCCTATGGTATAAGTTTTATGCTTTAAGTATTCATTGTAAAATAACGACTGCTAAAAAATCGCTTCACAGTTCTGTTTCATGCGCCATTAAGGTGAATGCTTTCCTAGCAGACTGGTTCCCTGTTCAAAATGGCGTTAAGCAAGGCTGTAAATTATCCCTGACATTATTTTCATTGTATATCCATGATTTGGCTAACGATATAAACCAAATGAACCTTGGTGTAATGGTTGACGGTGTTTCGATAACATTATTGTTGTATGCAGATGATATGGTTTTAATAGCTGAAACAGATGGTGAGCTACAACTTATGTTAAGTAAACTTAACGAGATGCAATAAGTGGCGTCTGGCTGTAAACCACGAAAAAATCTAAAGTCATGCATTATAGGCCAACAACGAAAGAAATGTCATTCTTTGTTTTCATGCTTGGTGATAAATCTGTAGACATTTCAAAATGCTACAAATACCTTGGTTTTTGGTTTAACTAATTTTTAGATGTTTCTAAATCGGTAAGAGAAATAACCAAAATCAGCCAATTGCGCAATTTGAGCAGTATATACACAATACTTGAATTATGGTGTATACAAAAGGTTGATTGAAACACTTGTTGAACCTGTACTGTATTATGGCGCAGGAATCTGGGGTTAAACAATATTTTACGGACGTAGAAATAGTCATAAATAAAGCATGTAGATATTTCTTAGGTACAAGTAAACATGAATCAAATATAGCTATTCGTGGTGATATGGGAATAGAATCAAGCATTGTTAAACAAAAATAAAGGCTGTAAGATTATGGTGCAGAATAAAGTGCATTCCAGAAAATAGATCGTGTAACAGCCTTCATAAATGGTCATTGAATATAAGCATATCATGGGAAAAGAGCATGTTAGCATTTATAAATGATATTGCATGTTATGTGAAAAGCCATGTTAAGATGTATGTATTAATATTGTTAGACAAAAACTAATAGATAAGGAGCATTGTAAATGAGAGCAGAAATTAAATACTAATGGTAATAATACAAATGGGAAGAAGTTAAGAACTTATTGAACATATAAGTTTAAATTTAAAACGGAATTCTATGTTAAAATGAACTTATCAAGGGCCAACGGAAAACGTTACCCAAATTCCAATACTGTAATATACCTTTAGCTGTAGAAACTGGAAGGTACAATCGTCCAAAAACTCCTTTAAACGAAAGAATTTGCAACTTACGTGAAATGGAAGACGAAACTCATTTTTTGATAAAGTGTACATTGTACGATGATATCCGGTATGAAATTTTCCAAGAGGCTTCACTTATCGATAATTCATTTTATACTTTTCTGCCATCAGAAAAATTGGGTTTTCTTATGAAAAATGACAAACTTCAATTTAAGATAGCTTCAACGTTATGTAAAATGAACAGAAGGATAAGTACCATATTAATCTAACTATTTTGTTTCAATGTTTGCAAATTTTAAGTTTTTATATTTTAAACTATTTCTAAACTCCAGAATGTTTGATTTTTCTTAAGAATGAGTGTAATCTAGATTTTAAAAGACCCGAAATAACACACGATCGGCATTTTATTGAATCTGCTTTAACGAACAGTTATTTGCAAATACTTTAAAAATAGGAATAACCTTAATATAACTTGCATCTTGATTAAACATAGACAAATTAAATTGTCTTAAGCTTATGCTAACTGTTCGTTATGCATGTTTTACATGTTTTATGTTTTAGCTGTATTTTTAATATACACTCAGTTGCAAAAGAAACTTGACACTTTGCAAGTTAAATTTGTCTTTTCAAAACAAAAATCGTTAAATGTACGAAATTGTAAATGTGTTTTATGGCGGGGATTTCTTTATTTACACTGTCCTGTTTTAATGGGATGACAGTAGGGTTAGTGTGAGGTTTGGTGCACCCTAGAACCGGTTTAAACCCCCAGTGGCCAACTTTGCCACTGACCGTTCCATGGCGGTAGCCCTATTGTCAACCCTTTTGTGTTTGTGTTGTCTTTTGCATTTAATATTGCCTTTGCCTTCTTGTTTGTCTGTTTGCGTGTTTGTTTCTGTGTTTTGTGGTTGACTGTCCTCCTTGAATGCTACTTTCCCTGTCCGATCTTTTTGTATTTCTTCGCGGATGATTCAATATTGAAAATAAATAAAAGCTTGGTAAAGCCCTGATCAAACAGGACAAAGTAAAATTCATAGAAAAGTAATGTCTAATCGGGAGTTTCTTTCGCTGTCCGCCATTTTGAATTGATTTTTCTGTAGGCTTTCGTATTACCGGTCTCCGGCGGGTAATATGATCTGGTACACCATGACTTTTAGCCAATCAAAAGGGAATGAGTTTTAAGAAATGGTGATAAAGACCTTATAAAATGTTATCAGATCATATTACCCGCCGGCGACCGAGTAGGTATATTATAGCTGCAGCTATTTATTTTAGATTCGTACTATTTTAAACATGCATTGCATTAGATGTGGACCACTATTGTTGTTTTAACATAACCTGAAAAAGAACTCTCCACCTCCCCCGCCCCCTCCCCGCACACACACAAACAAAAACACGTACAGACACAAACACAAACATACACTCTTAAAAAATAAGTATGCAGACTCGGTTACATACAAAGCTTACGACAACCTAATACAAATATTTTAGTAATCGAATTGCAGACATATTAATTAGGTGCATATCAAAATAACCATCCTGAATAGTATGGTATTGATTGATGAATTGGAGTTTATAGTCGCACCAACAGCTTAGGTCATATGGCGACTTTCCAGCTTCAAATGGTGGAGGAAGACCCCAGGTGCCCCTCCGGGCAATTTTCGTGCACGGGCGGGCACCTGGGTAGAGCCACCGACGTTCCGCAAGCCAGCTGGATAGCTTCCTCACATAAAAACCATCCTGAATAGTATGATAAGAACTAACAAATCGTAGGATGCTGCCTTCTTTCTTTATTTACACTGTCCTGTTTTAATGGGATGACAGTAGGGTAAGTGTGAGGTTTGGTGGCCCTAGAACCGGTTTAAACCCCCAGTGGCCTACTTGGTCACTGACCGTTCCAAGGCGGTAGCCCTATTGTCAACCCTTTTGTGTTTGTGATGTCGTTTGCTTTTATTATTACTTTTGCCTTTTCGTTTGTCTGTTTGCGTTTTTGTTTTTGTGTTTTGTGGTTTACTGTCGTCCTTGAATGCTGCTTTCCCTGTCCGATATTTGTATCCTTCTTCATACACACACACACAAAAAGACAGTCAAAACTTCAAATCTGCCATGGGATAAACATAGCCGGCAGTTATTGCAATAAATCATTAAATTGCGTTTAATTCACACCTAAGTGTATAGACTTATTCGGGTGCATCAGCTGTTGCCGTTATTTCTGTTCGTGTAAAGGATCAATTTGCATTACTTTCAATTGTATTCATTGTTCGCGTTATTATTTTCTTTTTCGTTATAAGATACAAAACAGTCCTACAAAATGTTACCACGTTTTACGTCTATTACATACTTTCGATGTGTAAACTTTATAAAGCTGAAACACACACGTGTTTTTGAAATTATACAAAACCAGCAAATACGTAATATTATGTTCAAAGTTATATTAACCGGAAAATAATCTTTAACAAAAGTAAAACAAAATATTTTAGTTGACATCTGAATCAAGATGTGAAATTAATGGGTTTTGCCATGTATTGTTGTGTACTAGCTGCATATGTACTGTACTAGCGCGTTAAAACGGAAGTTCTAACTTTCGTACTCGGTAATACAGGATTTACCATCATGGTCAGTAACCCTGTTTAAATTCTTAGAATTACTGCAGACACATCGTTATACATGCCTATGTCATATTGATAAATATTTTTAACAATTCGGAACTCATTACGTAATGTGAATCAATTATATGTATGCATTTATTTATAGCTTCCCATCTTCAATAACTAATACGCAAATGTTTAGCTCGTAATCAAAATAAAAATATTGATGTTATTGTGTTGTAATCATATGCTGTAAAATATGTATTTGTCACTGAAATATATAAATATACATACATATGACGATGTATGCAAAAAGTGAATATTGTATATGACGATGTACATTGTACAAGTTGAATTGTTCTGTTCTGCTCATTAAACAGCCAAATACATTTAATAAAAAGTTGTATGGGAAACCGATTTACAAGTATTTTGAACACCCGGATTAATACATGGTGTGAGGTTAATAATACTGTATCGGACTCTCAGTTTGGTTTTATGAAAGGCAGATCAATGGTAGTTGCAATTTTAGCTCTTCATAGTATAAGTGAAAACATGTTCAGCAATAAAATATAGTTGTATTGTGCTTTAATAGATCTCGAAAAGGTGTTTGAGTATATTTATAAAAATACAATGTAATTAAAGTTATATAAATTTGGTTTTAACGCTAAGAATAATTCGTTCTATGTAGCTCTATTACTCTGTCAAATCAATTCTTTCTCGTCTGTTATTAGAGATTTTAGTCGGTTTGAACAAAGTGGAGATAATGTCTTCGATCTTGTTTGCTATGGTTATTGAAGATTTAGAAAAAAGAAAGGCTAAAGTAAAAGAATTAGAATAACCGTTTATGATTTTCTTTCTTATAACGGAGCATTATTAGATGTTTCTGATGATTTTAATTATCTCGGAGTTGTATTTAATACACTGGGTAATTTACGTTAAAGCAACAGGCTCTGTGCGAGAAAGCAGTAAAAGCTATGATTATTTTAAATGCAAACATAAGACAATCTGAATTAAAAACTAAAACATCTCTTCAATTAGTTGATGCACATTGTCTCATCAATACTCAGTAACGGCTGTGAAGTGTGGGGTTTCACAAACTCGAAGGAGATAGAGATAATTCATCTCATGTTTTGTAAAAACATACTAGATGTAAACTGACCACGAGTAATGCTGTTGTTTGAAGTGAATTGGGGTGTTAGCCATTGTTTACATATTACATAAACAGAAATGGAATCAACATAGTCAATGCATCATAGTAATGTCATTATAGCGGAATGACATTTAAACACAATCCAGTGTAAATAACTAGGGACCAAAATGGTCGGATGTGGACAGAATGGACAAAAGCACCGAACTTTCTGTGATAGTAGTTGGTAGTCTAAATTGAAAATCGAAAAGGGTCCCCAAGGTCACAGGTCATTCTGTTACTATTTTTAGCACATGTCAAAATAGCCGCCATCCAAATGCTTCAATACGGCAATATATTCTTAATTAACCCTAAGAAGAAATGTTTTATTTTGTTTTTGGCTTAAATGCAAGCTCCTCTATAATATATTAAATGTCCCCCATCCCACCATGTTATTTTTAGAACACTGCAAAATGGCCGCCATCTAAACGCTTAAATATAGCAATATATTTTTAATTATGGCTTAACCCCAAAAACCATTTATACAGAAGCGTTTTGTTTTATTTTTGGCTTAGATTTAAGCTGCTCTGTAATATATAATAGATGTCCCCTACCTCTCACCCACCCCACCCCACACCATGTTTCTATGTTTATCACATTTTAAAATGCTTAAAGATAGCAATATATTCGTAATTAAGGCTTAACCCAAAGACCATGTACACGGATATGTTTTATTTTGTTTTTGGTTTATATTTAAGCTCCTCTATAATATATTAAATGTTGTTTTTTGTTTAGGTTCAGACTCCTATTTAGCATATTAAACGTGATTTTCCCAGATTGCATTATGATACACCTATGATGTAAGTATTCACCCATATATTTACAGAACATAGGACAGCTGGCTTCAAGTTGCCCACACCATACAGTCTCATACAGGCCATACTTATGTAACACGTAAGAGTGTTTATAACATAGAGGAAGGTGGCTCAAATTACCCACATCCATACATATATAGGCCATTACGTTTCATGATATACCCCATGTATTGTACGGAACACAGAAGCAGTGTCCTTAAGTCACATAACAGCCATACATGTCATGTTAATATATACAAATTCCTACGTATTGCACGAAACATAGATTCAGAAAGCGTCAAGTTGCCCATATCTACTATGGTACAGAACGTAGAGGCAGTGTGCTTCAAGTTACCCACACTCCTTCAAATACTGGCCATACCTGTCTTTTTACAAGAAAGTATATACCCACATATTGTTCAAAGGAACATAGTGACAGTGGACTTAAAATTGACCTAACTCGCGTACATATATATGCCATACCTATCAGTTAACACATATGCATATACCCACATAGAGTACGAAACAAACCGGGAGTGGGCTTCAAGTTGCCCACACCCAAACAGATACACTCCATACATGTCATGTTAACACATATAAAGAATATAGAATGCTTACACGTATTGTACAGAACGTATAGGCCGCGGGCTTCAAGCTAAAAACACTCATACAGATACAGGTCATACGTAAGTATAGAGCTACATATTGTACGGAATATAGATGCAGAAGGCTTCAAGCTGCCCACACCAAAAATATACAGACCATACATGTTATGTACAAGTACGTATACACTCACATATTATACAGAACCAATAGGAAACGGGCTTCAAACTACCCACACGCATACATATACATTGTAAAGAACAAACTTGTAGATACAGAAGGCTTCACGTTGCCCACACTCATGCAGATACAGGCCTTTCCTGTCATGTCACATGCAAGATCACAAACCCATATTGGATACAACACTGAAAAAGTGGGCATCAAGTTACTCACATGTATACATATAGACAGACCATACATGCCGGTCCTGTCAGGTTACATGTAAGCCTACACCCAAGTATTGTATGAAACATAGATTCCGAATGCTTCAAGTAGCCAACACTCATACAAATATAGACCATACATGTCAATTTACACGTAAGTATACACCCATGTATTGTACAGAACATAGCTTCAGAAGTCTTCAAGTAGCCCATACTGATACAGATTTAGGCCATACCTATCATATTACACCACATATTGTACAGCACTTTGATATTGTGAGATTAAAGCCACCAACACTCATATAGATACAATCAATACATGTCACATAGTGTCAGAAGGCTTTAAGCTATTCACAATCAAAAAGATAAAGGCTATACCATACACGTAAATATACACCCGCATAATTAGATTTTTTTTTTGTTTAAATTGTTAAAATCTTTAGAGAGTTATCCTCCGCGTATATGAAACCATGAAATATGTTGAACAACATAAATCAAAGTGCTCTTAAAGATACACACTTCTTAAGAGTTGTAAATAATAATATCAAAAACATAAAAAACAACATATTACCCATTTGTTGCAAATGTTCCGTCTATAAAAAAATGGGACATGGAGAATCCTAAATTACCGCCCTTTTAATTGAATATCGTTTGAAATTCAAGTAACTGTAATTCAGATTTAACATTAAAGATTTCAAAAAAAATTGCATACGCATTTGCTGTGGTAACGCCAGTAAAATATGATAACAAAATAACTTAAGTTCGCATTCTTTCGAATTGGGAACATCGAAAGCTGCTCTAATTCAAATTACTTAACAAAGTGTCTGACTACCCAGTTGTAAGTGTTAAGAAAACACGTCGACTTGAAAGCTTAAATATAATTTAAACTCATTATTTTGCAGTTCAACCGTATCTCTAATCAAGCCTGAAATACGCAATACAATGAGAATATTATTGACATATTCTCATGTCAGTTCTGAAGAATTTTGACAAGTATAGTGTGCGATACGGAACTGTTTTCAAGTAATCTTGAGTATTTTGTAAACGGCCTAATATTACCAGATGTTATGGATAAACGTGACTACCTATTTATTTACGGTTTTACATATGAGTCGAGTTCCTTATCTTCCGCGCCATCTACTTTAAAAACTAGATGTTCCATATTTTGTTCTCTCATCTTACATGACAGTCAGTACTATGATAAATAAATATGGAACTATCGGTATAGATTACTTAGGCACATGACCAGCTCTTGCAAACTGCATAAGACGTATAGCTTCTAGTGCAGAAAACCCGAACTCCTCTTTAAGTATCTCTTTGTCTAACTCTACTAAAATAAATCCGTCTATCAAACTATCTCTGAAAACTTCTTTATACTTTTCCAACTTCAACATTCCCAATTGTTCACCAAGCTCGTCTATAGTTAATTTGGATACATGTATGTCTCGTTCATAACTCTTTAACGTATCTTCTGTTCGAAATGGATGAACCTCTTCTGTTGGAATTCCCTTTTCGCGGGATATTGCAAATGGTTCCGTCTCGCATTCTGGATTGTCCTTTAAGGAAATTTTGGGATTTGTGTTATTAGTTCGTGTTTGTGACCTAGCAGTGGAACCCGAGTATTTGGTATGTACATCTGGAAACTTTGATTTGAGCCCAACCGGTCTAGGCGGAACGTGCGGTCTCTTGGGATGTGCTGCTCTTTCATTCGTCGTTCTTTTGATATCAGCCAATAACTTAGACTTAACCACATCTGAATCAATTTGACTGGACGGATTCCTAACAAAGTCATAGCTTTCGTAATATGTGTCATCGTTTTCATTCCCCTGTAACTGAATCATCTCTGATACATTGACATAATGTGACGGTTTCACGTGTTCATATATTGTTTCGGAGTGAAAAGCTTCCGAGTTGTATACCGCAATGTCTGAAATGAAACATAGTGAAGCAGCATATTAAAAACAAGAGGTTCTGTATCGCTCTACTGGCTGTATGGAGTATACGGTTGTGTGTGTATGTGGTGGGGTGGTGGTGGGGAGGGCGGCTGGCTGGAAAGATATGGTAGTACAATGACTAAGATAACTGTATAAAATAATATATAAACTAGAGAAAACTCGATGTGGGTGGGGGAGGGGTGGGTGTGCCCATCGCCTATAACCGCACTTTTTAGTATGTGCATTTGGTGGAAACAAATATGATTACGCTGATTACACCTCTGGGGTTAATTTATTTTGTTCCATTACAAATTCAGGAGGAGTTATTGATAAAATGTGCAATTAACGTCAAGTTTCATCTATAAGTACTTATGATTTGTTTTCAACAGTGTATACCACCTTACCACATCACCTTATCAAGGACAAACATATTGATCTCATTCAAAAAAACTTTCGCTAGAGAAAAAACTACATATTTGGCCCATAACAATATTAAAGCGTGTTTTACGAAGTACACTATTTGTGAAGCAAACATTTTCCTATTAGAAACTATTTTCGTCATGTACGGAACTACCGTTTATAGACAAATTGTTGGTATCCCTATGGGTACGAACTGTCCACCCCTTGTCGCATATTTGTTTTTATATTGCTATGTTGAGTCTTTCACCAGATACTCACTGACAGGCAGATGTAACTGAAGCCTTTAATGATTCAGCCCGGTATCTGGATGACATATTGAACATTGACAATCCTTTATTTTCTACTATGGTTAATACTATCTATCCAAAAGAACTTCAGCTCAACAAAGCTAATATTTCTGATACTGTCGCTTCTTTTCCTGATTTACATCTCCCTATTGAAATGGAGAAATAATAAGTAAAATCTATGACAAGAGAGATGATTTTAAGTTTGATGTTGTTAATTATCCTCACTTGGATGGGGATGTTCCCCGAGCTACTTCTTATGGGGTCTATGTTTCTCAACTTATTCGTTATTCTAGAGCTTGTAGTCGAGTTAAAGACTTTAATAAATTTAATATCTGTGTATATCTAAGAAGCTACTCCATCAGGACTACCGTTACCATAAACGTCGAAAAACATTTGCAAACTTGTATTATTGTAACCCTGAGTCTGAAACGTACATGTAAATATAAACAAGTAGATTTTGTAAGATTAGTCATATATTTTATATTGGAGAAATTGTGGTATTTCAGAAAATGCTAAATATTTTATAAAGGGAGACAACTAAAAACATAGTCTGACAAGAATAGAGAAGGCTTCTCAAGCAAAGATGACACGGCAGATGGTTTGATGGTTTTGTGTTTAATGCCATGTGTCAGCATATTCCAGGCTATGTATGACAATCGAACTTTTTGTGGTGTATGCAGGCCATCCACTCATTCCTGGGTACTGTATACCTCCCGCCATCCGTAAAAAACGACACTGTTTTACAAGTTGAGCTCCCAGTAGGATTCGAACTCCGTGGCAGTGAGACAAGAAACCTGGTTTAAACCCCAGCGGCCTTTTTTGCCACTGACCATTCCAAGGCGGTAGCCCTATTGTCAAGCCTTTTGTGTTTGTGATGTATTTTTTGGCCTTTCATTCATCTTTAAATTTATTCTTTGTTTCTGTGTGTGTTTGTGGTTGACTGTCGTCCTTGAATGCTGCTTTTCCTGTTCGATTTGTATATCTATATTTACAACGCAACGTCGTTAACACCTCAACTTACGGAGGTTTAATATGCTGTGTGTGTAATTCTTAGGATTATAGTCCCTCTACCATTTAAGCCCCGAGAAGAATCCATTGTTGACTCAGCATTATGTGTGGACGTTTTGTGTGAGTGACTGTGCGTAGTGCTATGTATATATCTAGACTCCTTGAAGCAGATATAGTTCTGCCGCGCTGGAATACCATGCCGTAGCACATGATACCCCACCCAGTCACTTTTTTCTGCCATTAGGCCAACCAGATTTAGTACTACCAATTATTTGCTTGTCAATCAAGAGTTACAAATAACTACTACCATGTGTTAAAGTCTTTGGTATGACACAGTCAGGAACTAATGGAATAGTACAAGTTATACTATAAGTAATATAACAATAAGACATGCTATGAAATTTAAATTTTTAATGTCAGCTTAGCATCACTGTATTATTAATTCAAAGGACAATATTATATATATATATATATATATATATATATATATATATATATTAAAGTTAGTTGTTTGCCTTTAAACATTTCTGTTCTGCTGCTATATCATTTTTTATGTAACACTAACCATTTTCTTGCAGAAAACAGTCGGCTCAAGTGGCATTTAATACTGCTTTTCTGAAAGCATATCAAGTAATATTCTTCAAATTATTCACAAAATCAGAACACTCCGACTCCTCTTTCTTTTTATTGTTTATGCAAACATTTATATCCGTTATTTATATGACATTGTATGCGTTTCAGTTTTAAAAATTGATACAGTTTATATTCACCTGGATTTCCAAATTCTTTATTATACTCGATATAGGAGCATCTGTCATTCATGGTTGAAATGCATGTCAACCATTTCTGCCGAGTGTATCCTTTGAGCCCGGTCACTATGCATAATCGCAGCTCTGACAAGTACAAGGGTACAGGGATGATATCGTAGGGTGCAATTCCTGTTAAAACAAGAATAAATATATAGGTAGGAGTGTTGGTGGGGGATGGGTGCGTGGATGGATTGGTTTTGAGGTTGGTAGGTGGGTTTATAGCTGTATATGGCTGGATGGGTAGTGGGTTTTGGGGTTGATGGGTGGATGGGTTTATGGTAGTGGGTAGCTGATAAGAAAGTTAGTAAGTAAATCTCAAAGTGAATACGTAAGTTAGAGTATGCTAGTAAGAACGAAATGACTATAAATACAGTGGTTAATTCAATCACCATGATAACTTCACTTATTTACACTGAGAACCTCTAAGATACAATATGCTTTAAAGTAGAATACCGCTTAAGCCGGTGTTAGTGGGTGTGAGAGGTGTAGCACAATATATTACCTCTCATGAACAGACTCAATAAAACCAAGTCTGCTTCATTCTTCCCTTGTTTGTATGTGTCATAGGATAACATATTACTGTATATGGTTATATAAATTAATATGTATTGTCTCTTATATATTCCCCCATAGACCCTATATTAATGTAATAATCCGTGAGGACATGACATAATTGTAATAATAAACCTAGTAGTTAGATCGTGTAGCTTTAACATATAAGGTAAGACACTATTGACAAAGCTAACCTGTTCACATATTAAACCCAATACATAATTATTTTTTTTAAATTCAAGACTTGACCGCAGTATTGTATATTTCAAGATTGTAAGATTGTATCTTAAATTATTCGATGCGGTGCATTTTGCTTTGAAAGCAGTATTTTGGTGTTATTTTGGTTACATACAGTGTGGTAATTGATTTATGCGGATGTCGTACTTTCTTCTTGTTTGTCTTTTTTAAATTTCGGGTAAATTTTGGCGAAAAGGCAAGTAATTTGGAGAAAGTATTGCTCGATTCACACAGTGTATTATGTTACATTTTTTAATATTATTATTTTCAGTTACAGGTTGAGAAGGTAACGGATCCTCAGACAAAGGTTTTACTTTTAAACATCAACAATAGCACAAAATGCAAATATGTATCTTTATAAAAAAAAACATACATAGACCTTAAACAAGATATGAATAATAAGATGTAATAATAAGTTACCTGTAAATAAATATATACAATATTTATTTCATGTAAGAAGTTCAAACTCCGATGTCTCAAACATCGAATCATGGCTTAGACTGATTCGAAGTTCGATACATCTATTGGTCAACGCTTACAAGTAATTAGCATATCAAAGGGATAGTGAATGTATTACATGCACGTGCACAGGTATAATATGTGAACAGGTTAGATTTATATTGAACATTGACAACCCTTTCTTTCCAACTATGGTTAATTATATTTATCCTATAGAACTTGAGCTTAACAAAGCTAATATATCTGATAATAACGCCTCTTTTCTTGATTTAGATCTCTCGATTGAAAATGGTAAAATAATTAGCAAAATCTATGACAAGAGAGATGATTTTAATTTTGACATTGTTAATTATCCCCACTTGGATGGGGATGTTCCCCGAGCAACTTCTTATGGGGTATATGTGTCTCAACTTATTCGTTTTTCTAGAGCTTGTACTCGAGTTGAGGACTTTAATATTCGTAATCTTTGTATAACTAAAAAGTTACTCAATCAGGGTTACCGTTACCATAAACTTCGTAAAACCTTTGCAACATTTTATTATCGTAACCCTGATCTTCTTTCCAAATATAAAAGTAATTTAGGGACTATTCTGCGACAAGGACTATCACAACCTAACTTCTATGGTGATGTGATTTATAAACTTCGTAAGATTCTAGGTCATGATCACTTTCATACTATCTTTGTTAAACTTGTTAAAAAGTTTATCAAAAGAGGTTATGACCCTATCATTTTGCAACGTACTGCATGCTTGGTGGTGGACCCTTTTACAGTTCGCCACTATGCTTTCCTCTTTAATTGTACGATGACCGGACAGGCTGTGGACCCTATGATGACGCCTACCTAAAGCCCATTTGGACGGTGGCGTTTGATGTTTGTCCATGATCTTTCTTGTCGTGCCCTTAATGATTTATTCTCTTACTGCTCTGGCTTCTGCAAAGTCATTGAGTACCTTCATTGTGGCTTTCTAAGCTATTGTTTTTTGTATTATATTTACACGAGCATATTTGTGTTTTACTTATATTGCCTATTGATGCTGCCTTGTTGGTTAGAGATTAGATCATGGCGGGGATTTCTTTATTTACACTGTCCTGTTTTAATGGGATGACAGTAGGGTAAGTGTGAGGTTTGGTGCACCCTAGAACCGGTTTAAACCCCCAGTGGCCTACTTTGCCACTGACCGTTCCAAGGCGGTAGCCCTATTGTCAACCCTTTTGTGTTTGTGTTGTCTTTTGCATTTAATATTGCCTTTGCCTTCTTGTTTGTATGTTTGCGTGTTTGTTTCTGTGTTTTGTGGTTGACTGTCCTCCTTGAATGCTACTTTCCCTGTCCGATCTTTTTGTATTTCTTTATACGTAAAAGCTACACGATCTAACTACTAGGCTTATTATTACAATTATGTCAGGTCCTCACAGATTATTACATTAATATAGGGTCTATGGGGGAATATATAAGAGACAATACATATTAATTTATATAACCATATACATTAATATGTTATCCTATGACATATGTGTTGCTTCCAAGGGACCCACTTTTCAATATTTATTAATAGACAACGTAAGTAAAATAAAGGTAATGCCACAGACACAAGAGGGCATTAGGATGCTCCCCTTATTAATATGACTCTTATAACAATTCAGAGGAAGCAACAACTAACTTGCATCAGCATCACTATACTATCAGAAGTATTTCATACAAGCAAGACAGAAGGGCCTGTACTACACACCAAGTAGTAGTGGTACAAGTTGCTTTCCTTAAAGCTATCGAACCTATACGTTAAAGGTACTAACTCATGAATATGAATGAGTAGAGGGTGAAAAAGGTTCAGTACGACGTATATCCAAAAAGTCAGTAAATAAGCCAGAAATCGATGAGTCAAATATGTATAGGTTATTACATTTGCATTGTTATATATGCACGAGTTATTATGTGTGACAATATTGCGCGAATATATACGTGGAATAACTAATGCATTTATCCAAATACAAATCTAATATTAACCTTTTTTTTTTATTGCATACGCATTTTTAATATAAACACGAATAATTATTCCAGAACAATAGGTTTAAAGATTTAAATTGCATTAAAAATATGTATTTGAAAGTAACATGCTGTTATAACATCGTGGGAATTGTTCACAATAAAACAAAAATACCATAATGTTTACATCGCATGACAACACGTCAATATGACACGTCAATAGTATACATTATTTGGATTCTTGACAGGGGACATGGGTTCACATTCCCTGCCTGTAAATTATATTCTCCCTAGCTGTCAGGCGAGGGGGAATATACATATTAAAAAATAAACCACTTTAAACACGGTTTCTTTTTTATTTAGTCAATTTCCCCGTAATGAGCATCTATTTTATTATTAATACGTGACAAAGCTAATGTTTACGTTCATGACGTCAACGCTCTAGCATAAGTATAAACGTCGAACTGGAAATGCAGCTTTCAAAGAACACAGTAAACCCAAAAATTAAACCCAATAACACGCAAAAGGACAAACATGAATGGAATGTTAATAAAGAATAAAGGCATATAACATCACAAAGACAAAAGGAGTTGACAATAGGGCTACCGCCTTGGAATGGTCAGTGGTAAAAAAGTCCGCTAGGGGTTTAAACCAGGTTCTAAGTTGCCTCAAACCTCACACTTACCAAATGAAGACACCCTACAAGGAGGCTTTAAATATAGAGATGGACTCACGTCTACGGCGCATTGACCAATGCAACCCCGAGAATTTTCTTCGCAGTAGGACAAAGGCAAATATTGACGTTTCCTGTTACATTGAAAGTAAACGGAGCTGGCATGTAATTGCGTATGCAATAATTCATTTTTATTTAGCCTTCGTGCAGGTGACATCGATAAATACGGCTTCCGAATAATAACACAAAAAGCTGCCCGGAACGGGACTTCAACCAGGGTGGACCTTGCATTCCTATTTATATCTCTATAATTTCCGTAGACGATCACTACATCTCGGATATTTGTTGAAACAGTGGCGTATTTTTAACACGTCATAGACAATAAATAATTACTACCGCACACGCGCACAGACTATTAACTGTATTGCTAAATACAAATCTCGAGATAAACGTGGTTTTGAGACGGACAGTTTCAATTGATAAAATATATCGTTTACACATAGAAAGGTTAATTTACATGTAAGACTTCATGGACTTGATCCTGATTCATCTTGAGGTACGTTCAAACATCGTAATAAATGGTAATAAATAAAGTGATAACTTAAATACCCGAATTCGCCCTAGTCGGGGAACATGGAATTATAAATGAAGACACGCTACCAGGAGGCATGTGATTTAAATATAGGTTCTGTAGCTTTAAGGGTATTGTATCTTAATAAATATTCATCAGCACATTTCATTTACTTTTATGATATGAAGCGAGAGGGCCACAGGACATCTATTAGAGTCTATCTTCGCGAGATTTAAGTACAGATTACACTGTTTTCCACCTTTTATATTACATAAAATAAATGTATGATACAAATAGTTGACGATACTATTTTATTAGACGTTTATTTTATGTAATATAAAAGGTAAAACATAGTGTAATCTTAAAAGGGCCAAAGGGCATCTATTAATGTCTATCTTAAAGATTACACTGTTTTCCACCTTTTATATTACATAAAATATTTGTATGATACAAATAGTTGACGAGACTATTTTATTAGACCAAATTCAATATATGTAGGAGTCATTGTCGATCAATAGTAATATTTTATATTTATAATTATGATATCGTTTCTACACAAAATAATCTAGTTCTGTATTGCGTACTGAGTTTAAATTAAGCATCGTGTACTGAGTTAGCACGCATTACTGTTGAACGTACGGAGTACTGAGGAAACTAGCACCCAGAAGTGATAACAGCATGAGTGATGAGTTAGCAGCATCGAATACAGAGTTAGCACGGAGTATTGAGTTACCACCAAGTACTGAATTGATTTCGAGTGCTTAGCACTGAATATGGATGAATGAACAATACCTTGATCTGCAATAAAGTTTCCCAGAAGGTAAACCTCTTCAAACAAACTGACGAGCTGCAGTGATGGAATACGGTTGGTGCAAATTGTCTGGTTCCCAGTGATGACCGAACTCTGATGCGAAAACAGTACAGTAATTGGAAGAATGTACTTTTGTATAATACTGGCCAGTGATTGCTCCCTTCCAACTGTAACCAAAACATACACGACAATTATTTATTTTATGTACTACACGACGAATAAAAGAGATCCTAGAGGAAGCTGTTACATGTATTTGCTTGTCACCAGGTGTAATAAAAAGAACCGCGAGTTGTACAAAAACGAGTATGGTATACTCTGTTTATATCCTTAATTGTAAAATAACATGCATTGAATAGAATTCCTAATCACACAACTTACGTTTACGGTATAATTCCGTTATCAAAATGTACGATCACGTGTACACTATAGTTTATACACCTCATTGTACAATAACAAATATGGTATAGTTTATAACCCTAAGTGTGTAGAATATGATGTATGGTACAGTTCCTAAGCCCATTTGTACAATAACGTATATGATATAGCTTTTACCTATAATCATGATAATTGTAAAATAACGTGCATGTTATAATTACTTCCCATAATATTATTAAAAAGTGCACGTAAAGCTGTCCGTAATTGTACAAAAACGTGCACCTGTACTATAGTGAAGTCTTTAACACAAGTAATAATCTTTATTATATTTTATTAAACTACTACATGTAACTACTATTTTCCTTTCACAATATACAAATTAGAAACCAGAGTAAAATATGCAACTTCGAATAAATCTACTGTCTAAAACAGCGTACAAGCAGTCTCCTATCTTAAACGGTGTGCGATATAGTCTGCCAAAATGAAGCAATCTCGCTTACTTTATAGCGGAGATGTAGTTCATTCTGACTACCAGGTGTGCTCTTAATACTGGACTCTGACCTCCGAATCTGGTTTTGTGCATAACACTGACTGTACAATGGTACAATGACATATATGGTAACATTCTTACTATAATTGTACAATAACGTGTACGTTCTAGTTCCTAGCAGCTGTTGTAATGTACAATAACTAGTATGGTACAGATCCGAGCGCTAATTGTACAATAACGTGTACGTTCTAGTTCCTAGCAGCTGTTGTAATTGTACAATAACTAGTATAATATAGATCCGAGCGCTAATTGTGCAATAACGTGTACGTTCTTGTTCCTAGCAGCTGTAACGTCAGCATATACAGCTTATATTGCAGTTAATTAGGATAATTTCTGAATTTAAACTGGCGTGCTCATATTGAGGTAGAGAGTTTTGTAATGCAAGTTAACTTTGTAATTGATTTTAATTAATTTGGATAACTCTTTCTTTCCTTGCAAGTAACCGTGTTAAGTACAGAGGTCCCCGGCATGTATAATGTATAATTTGCAAGCGACCTAATTAGACGCATTCCACCAGTGCACTCTTGACTCAGCTGTCGTTATTGGACACTTGCCAGAAATCCGCTCACATTGTAACACTTATTGCGAATTAATGGCTTGAATTTTAAAGGTACATACGCTATTGTTTTAGAAATGGCAAACTATTAAATGGCATTAGCAGTTCACACACTTGCCAGAACAGACTCGGACAAATGTAAGGTGGTTGTTTCATAAACAACAACAATATTAATATCTCGCATCAGCTTGCAGAGTTGTATAGGTTTTCTCAAATAAATAAATAATTTACAGAAATAAATAAATAATCAATAAATAAATAAATACATCAATAAATAAATAAATAAATAAATAAATAAATAAATAAATAAATAAATAAATAAATAAACAAATAAATAATATTATTATTATTATTATATATGTATTACCATTCTCTTGTTGTTTTTGTTTTTCTGTTAAAATAGGCATAATATAGTATCTAAAGACATATACACTAAAAACAAAAGAAAAAAAAAGAAAAAAAAAAGAGAAAGCAGCAGAAGAAGGAGAAAAAGAAGAAGAAGAAGAAGAAAAAGAAGGAAAATATATGCAAATAAAGGTTATCTACATAAATCTATATATAGTCTAATACATACATATGTCGAGATATGGATGCTATTACCTATAACAAATAGATAATAATAAAAAAAAAAAAAAAAAAATTATAATATATATCAATAAAAAGAAAAATGAATAAATAACACACAAAAAAAAATAACACTAAAAATAGAAACAATAATAACACGGATAAATGTCTATATAATAATAATAAATATAATAAGAATGACATAAAAACAAAAAAAAAAAATAATAATAACAATAAAAAAAAAATAAAAAAAATAATAATAAAAAATACAAAATAATAAATAATAATAATAAAAAATATATATATATATAATAATAAATAAACAAATACATAAATAATAAAAATAGTAAAATATAAATAATAAAAAATGGATACAGCTTTCATAGATATTCAAAAAAATAAATAAAAAAAATAATAATAATAAAATAAATCAATAAATAATAACGATAATAATGATATTAAATGAAAAATAAATAAACAAGCGATAAACAAATAAATAAAAAATAAATAAATAAAATTATAATAATAATATTAGTAAAAATAATAATAACAATAGTGAATAATAATACCAGCTTCAATAACAATAGTGTTAGTATTCAGTAATCATAATAATAATAATTATGATCATAATAACAATACTAGCATAACTAAAAGGGAGATTTACATTTCATTACATACAACTATATAAGCTTCGCAACTGGTTAGTGACTTTCGTTTTATTCTGTTTCATGAATCGAGCCTGCTAAGCGGTAGTGTGCAATCCAAGCAGGAAGGTGACTGGCCAGTGGCTGGGACCGGGCTTGCTGTATGGAGAATGTGACGGCGGTTCACAAGCTAAAGAGCAGTGTGACGTGCTACATATGCCGATATACAGCAGCTCTCAGTAAAACAGCTAAGGTAATGGGGTGGAAAGCTAGTGCGCGCATGGGTTTCACAGGGCCCGCATAATTTCTGCAAATATAATTATTTACTGTATAGCCCGCATTGTAACCATGGTTCTCATGTATTGCAAATCGGCACCACTCCCATTCATACGTATGTTCTAGTACGATATTTAATTTGTTTCCTGTCCATATACGATGTCATCGTTCTAAAAGAGGAGTTTAGTACTGGTTCCATCTCAGTACCGGTTTCAAGAATGGGTTCCCTGGCACACAATACTTATTCAATCAGCGGATCTTCTTATTAAGCCACTACAACAGATGCTAACATGGTAGACACTTCACGAGTAGCATTTTCCCAATTTAGCCGGTTGCCGTAGTTAGGAATTTGGAATGTGATTAGAGTCTGATACCCCTCATGGAAACACTTGATTATTTTATGGACGCATGCATTTCAATTTGAGGGATAGCCCCTTAACATTCAAATTGATGCCAGTACGTGTAGCGTGTTCTACTAACATGTTTGGCGATCTAGGGTTCCTTCTACGGACAGCAAGTCCGTCGGTTCTATTATGGAGTTTCGTTGGTTTTCGGTGCCATATACTCCGTAAAGTTCGAGTTATCGTCATGGACTGTTAAGGGATCATTTGTGATAGTCGAGGGCTGTGGCTGTTTGTTTGTGTGTTTTTTTGTTTGTTTTTTGTGCAATACTTGTCTTTTCCTTCCGTCACCCTTTAGCCGTGAAGGCATTCCTGTTCGGTCTCGTATCACAACTTTTACGACGGTTCAGGTAGTGGTAGCAGTGTCAGTAGGAGTCCCTGAGCCTAGCAACAGAGTAATGATTTTGCGTATTGGTACTGAAGCACTGGTCAAAGTGATGTCTATTAGGCATCCACGCCTTTCCGTCTTATTCATCTGGGTTAGGCAAGCCAATTTTATCATCCACACGTACTTTTATGGCCAATTTAGACAGCCATACGCATGCTGTTTATTTTGCCTCCCTGCACGTGATTATTTAATAGTTGGATAACCGTCACTTTAATATAGACAGGCATTTGAACTGTTAGTCATTTTCAGGGTGGCAGACATTTAGGTCAAAGTTAATAATAACCAGGCACCCACGTTTTACTGTCTTATTTTATCTCAGTTATCAATCACACGTCGATTCTATTTCACGAAACCCTTTGGGCACAGCTTTGAGACATACGAGCTCTGGGTGTTCTGCCGGCGGAACTATAAACCTTATAATTACATTAATCCCCCTCCCACATCCACCATACCGAGTCATTTCTTGTTTTAGCACGGCTTCCCATCGCGAAGTCTCACGATTTCCGATCGAATCTCTATACATTCAGATGACATCCTCTTACTTTGTAGGTATGCGTGGTTTTCAATCATTTAGACAGCCTTACACATGCGGTATTTGGATCCCCTGTAATTGTATTCGTTTAATATTGCGCATGCGCAATCTTTTTTCTGCCTTTCCCGGCAAAAACTTAATGACAACGGTATATAATTTTGTTCATGTTATGTAAAATAATGATTATTTCCCCACCCTCCTCACCCTTTCTTTTCATCGTTATGTAGTTCTTTGTCATACTCGTTATTAAGTTGATACATTACTTTTTGACATATTTCATCTGTTTCGTTTTTGTTTATGCCAAAATTGTAAAAAGATGCTGCTATTGTCCGCATATCGTTTCAGTCACATTCTTGGTACAGAACTAGTGTGGCTTCGAAAGCAGAACGATATACCAGAGGATCCGTTATCGGTGCAGCTCCAGAAGCGGAACGATACAACCGACGACGTTGCCGGTGCGGGTCGGCATCAGAATGATATACCAGATGATCGACAATCGGTGCGACTCCAGAAGCAAAACGATATACCAGAAGATCGGTGCGGCTCCAGAAGAATAGCCGTCTGCGAATCTTTCAATTTAGTGAAATAAAGTTTAATGACAATTAACAATTTTACAATTAGTTCAATGTAAATACTGACCTCTGTTCCCCAGGGTCGGGATTACAGCACGAACTATTAAGCCGTCAGCGAATCCTTCAATTCAGTGAAATCAAAGTTAATGACAGTTAACAATTATATAATTAGTAAATTTCAATGTAATACTGACCACTGTTTCCCAGGGTCGGGATAACATCATGAAATGCTAAGCCTTTTGGGGCTTATTGTTGGTGCATCATGCCTAGTTCGGTCGTGCACATTATTGTAATCTTTAGAAAAGAAATAACTTTCAAGTGATAAAATGAAGAAACATTTTACTTTAGAATTAGAGTTTTGAATAAACATTTTATTTAAGCCTGTTGGGGCTTCACTAAGGGTATAAGGCTGTTGTACCATGCCCTCTTTTGTTTAAGCCTATCGGGGCTTCATATTTTGTTTAAGCCTACTGGGGCTTCATTAAGGGTATCAGGCTTATGGGCCATGCCCTCTTTTGTGAAACATGTTAAGGGCTGCCATTATATATGTATGTGTTGCCGGCAGCCCGCTATTTGCAGCCGCGCCCAATATTTGCCAGAACTATTTAATATATGATCAAACATTTTAATAAAGGATAATATTTTCTTGTGTCTTTGTCAAGTTGGTGCCTTCCTAATAACGTGAATGTTATAGTTACTCAAATTGTATAGCAAGGTACATAGTTCCTACACATGGGTACATGGTATTTATGGTATAGTTCCTACATATAATTGTAAATAGTATTTATGGTATAGTTCTTACACATAATTGTACAATATTGTCGACATCACATGCCTTTTGAAAACCTAAATAAGAAGTGGTTGTAACCTTAAAACGTTTAACAATCGGTTTAATCATAACATTACCAGAGAGTTGTTGTCAGAAATAATTAGTTGATCAAATGTTGTGTATGCTGCAAAGACCAACGGGACACTCTTTACTATAGCCTCGGTCACCCGGCCCGCTTCTGAGTTCTTCGTTACGCTATGCTACACGGATCCAGAACCAGGGCCTGGGGAAAATAGGACGTTTAAAATCGCCCTCTCGTTTTGGGCGATTTTGGTGAGATTTTTAGAGATTCAACGAGACTTTCAAAAAACATGTTTTTAAGTTAATTTAATGATATTTTCTTATTTTTAACTTATGAGAAGCAGCAATTGACGTTAAACAGTTTAACTGCTGCATCAACAATTAAAGTTGTACTTGTTTTTACAACATGACGTCACGCAAACGTCGACTTTATAAGCGTGAAAAAAACGCGCGAATAAATTGTGTTAATCGCTAGTGGGCGCTTTAATTGGCCTAATCTGCCCAGACCGATATCTGCAAGTAAGACATATGCATGATACGGTCTGGCTGGCCGAGACTATCTTTACTACAGTTACGGTATATGTACCTTTCCCATTAGTTCCAACGACTGCCATTTGAGCCTGATAATTCAAAGGAATGCTGTAATGTTTCTGTTGGTCCATGTATTCCGACTTCGCTATAACTCGCTTTTGTCTTGACACTGTATGCAGCCGCACAATCTGCCAAAATAAAATACAATAGCGTAAACTATCAATGACGTCATTAAATGCTGAAACGCGGACCTTTAACGTTTGAAAGCAACGAACTCACAAACAAGAGAAAAATAGCAGAGTTTCTGTATTTATTGAGACGTTACATGGGTAATATAAGTTATAACACCTCATCCTAATTGGTACCAGAGTAAGCGCTAGTCTGCTTTAAAGCCACAATGAGTTGGCTCGAGGATCTCAGAAAACAAGCAAGAACAAAACTTCTTGGTAATCGAGGAGGCATTTTACAAACACCACTCAGCAAAAAAGTGTCAATGTCAATCAATACTGAAAAGGGAATTCCATTGAAGCAACGAACCCAAATAAGAGAGAACTGTTTGTTCGAAATCTCTGACGGGTTAAACATGAAACGGGAAGTTAACAATGTGTCGAAATAATGCTGGGATTTTCTCAAGCTCTACTGGCCAAAGGTCAGCAGAGCTTATGGGATGGCGAGTTGTCCGTCTTCCGTCGTCATGATCTTCATTTTTAATTTGATCTAACAAACTTGTTGAGGGGGTTAGCACGCGTCTGGCTAGAGCAGAGGCCACAATTGACCTCAGAGGGTTATACTTCTCAGTTGGCGAGATCCCCCTTGGGAATCTTACTTCGAGTGTTTTTTTATACATGTTACAGTATATTGTAACGGATTATTATGTGTATATCCTTAATACTGTACTTATACCAAGCTCACACTAGAGTCGGTGTTTCTCTATAAACAATGTATAGTGTACTCAATTATATTTTGTGTGACACTAATGTGTAAACTGTATCTGTATTAACCATACAGAATAACCTCCCCGTCGTGATTTAATCACGGAGGCAGTATAATACTTGAGATAAAATTATGTTAAAATCTATTACAAAATATTTTAACTAGGACAACAGTGTCCACTTTACCAGGAAAACAATATCCTGTATGCAACTTACGGAATAAAGGGAAAACGCTATAGACTAAATAGATTTACTAAATCATATACTTTATTCAAACAATTGTGTCAATTCGCATATTGTGCTAAATGTCACTACGTACAGTTAACTAAAAGTTAAATATGAATATATATGTTCGATAGAAACTTATAACAAATTATAATTCAATGATAATATGATCACACGTCCTATTAATTTTAAGACACGAAAAAAGCAGACATAAAACAGATACCTTTGATATTTACACGACAAACGACTATGTCTCTACGGTTATCAACAAATCATTACCACGAGTTAAAACAATTCACATGCAGAAATGGTGGCTTTGAAGTAGAATACCGCTTAAGCCGGTGCTAGGGGGCGTGAGAGGTGTTCCTGCTTTCATTACTTCTCATGAACAGACTCAATAAAACCGAGACTGCTGCTTCATAATCTTAATAGTGTTTGTTGCTCACAAAGGATCACCTTTATCAGTATATTTTAGATCGACTACACACTGCAAAATAATTAAACAAACCCGTGGTGAAATTAAAATCAGTTATACAAGCAAAATAACTTAAAAAACGTATATTTGAGAGGTAAACAAACACGCAATATACTGTATATACAAACTAACAATCTGAAACTTGTTTCGACTTCAAAACGTATATTTAAACGGTAAACAAACACGCAATGAACTATATATACACATACAATTCACTATATGTGAATGTGTTGTTTAAGAGCAGTTCTGACACTAGAAAGTAGAGAATGTTAGAGGTTGGGTGACCATAAGTGTTATTAAATTGACTGCATTATAGTGTGTCAATTACATGAAGAGATTAAACACAAGTGTACAACAATCTCGCTATATTTTAAGAACTGGAAACATGTAATAAATAATAGAAAGACTCACAATGATTACAACACCCAGTTACAACTACAACAAACTGCAACATATTTACAATACACTGAAAACAGAACTGAACTGTGGGTGATTGCAATAGCGTAAACTAGACAATATATTCGATTGGTAGATGCCAACTTCTAGTATTCTGATGCTAAACTAGTGTGATCACTTTCGTATTTATGCATATAAATATACACACTGACACATAGGCCACGGTGACATCCGGGACCAGTTTACGACATACCGGTAGAGAAGAATACATGTTACATTCACAAATAGTGGATCTAAGTGTATTCGGGCTAATAAGTCAACTATATAATAAACACAACAGTGCCTCTTTATAGCAGCCGACCAAGGAATTCTTATTCAGAAAGATCTTTTGCATACATCATATTGTTTTCCTGGTAAAGTAGACACTGTTATTATTAGTTAAAATTTTAACACTATTTTAGCTAAAGCATTTGACTTCCTCCGTTATTAGATCACGTCGAGATTAGTCTGTATGGATAATACAGATACACAACAGCTTAACACAATAGTGTTACACAGAATATAACTGAGTGCACTACATACTTCTTATAGAGAATCACGAACTCAAGTGGTGTAGTTACAGTAATAACGATAGACACATAGTGATCTATTTACAATATACTGCAACATGCATAAAAACACTCGGGGTAAGATTCCCCAGGGGGATCTCGCCAACTGGGAAGGCGACCCTTTGAGGTCAATTGGGCCCTCTGCTGTGGCCAGACGCTTGTAAACCTCTTCAACATGTCAGTTTCTTTATATCAATGAAAGCTCGAATAAGTTCGAAATCCAGATTATTATGGCACTTGTATTACTGCAATATACTGTACATTTTACACTCTAGCACCTTCATTTATTATAGGATCTTTACCAAAACTGCAAATCTTGTTAATATCAATGAAAGCTCAGACAAGTTGATCGCACCGGATGTTTTCTTAAATATTCTATACTTTTCCTCGTTAATACGATAGGACATTCATTTTTGATCTGATCTTTACCAATCTTTTGCCAGATTGTTGATATTAATGCTATATTGGGTCGTGGGTTCAAATCCCAATGTGAGCTTTTTTTTTTTTTTAATAAAATCATATACGAAGTTTTTCATCGACATTTATAAATCGTCTTCCCTGACACCACAAGGCACAGAGATCTCACGTATTACATATAGCATCAGCTAGTGGTCCTCTATCAAGTGTGTTCAAGTTGTGACCCAAGGGTCATATTTTTTCATAGACCTATTTGGGAAAAACTTAAAAACTTCTCTACTAAGACTACAGGAGCCAGTGGTTTAATGTTTAAACACAGAAACAAACATATAAACAGACAAACAAGAAGGCAAAAGTTATAATAAAAGTAAACGACATCACAAACACAAAAGGGTTGACAATAGGGCTACCGCCTTGGAACGGTCAGTGGCAAAGTAGGCCACTGGGGGTTTAAACCTGTTCTAGGGTGCACCAAACCTCACACTTACCCTACTGTCATCCCATTAAAACAGGACAGTGTAAATAAAGAAATCCCCGCCATGATCTAATCTCTAACCATCAAGGCAGCATCAATAGGCAATATAAGTAAAACACAAATATGCTCGTGTAAATATAATACAAAATAACATTAGCCTAGAAAGCCACAATGAAGGTACTCAATGACTTTGCAGAAGCCAGAGCAGTAAGAGAATAAACCATTAAGGGCACGACAAGAAAGATCATGGACAAACATCAAACGCCACCGTCCCAATGGGCTTTAGGTAGGCGTCATCATAGGGTCCACAGCCTGTCCGGTCATCGTACAATTAAAGAGGAAAGCATAGTGGCGAACTGTAAAAGGGTCCACCACCAAGCATGCAGTACGTTGCAAAATGATAGGGTCATAACCATTTTTGATAAACTTTTTAACAAGTTTAACAAAGATAGTATGAAAGTGATCATGACCTAGAATCTTACGAAGTTTATAAATCACATCACCGTAGAAGTCAGGTTGTGATAGTCCTTGTCGCAGAAGAGTCCTTAAATTACTTTTATATTTGGAAAGAAGATCATGGTTACGATAATAAAATTTTGCAAAGGTTGTACGAAGTTTATGGTAACGGTAACCCTGATTGAGTAACTTTTTAGTTATACACAGATTACGAATATTAAAGTCCTCAACTCGAGTACAAGCTCTAGAAAAACGAATACGTTGAGACAGATACACCCCATAAGAAGTTGCTCGGGGAACATCCCCATCCAAGTGGGGATAATTAACAATGTCAAAATTAAAATCATCTCTCTTGTCATAGATTTTGCTAATTATTTTACCATTTTCAATCGAGAGATCTAAATCAAGAAAAGAAGCGTTATTATCAGATATATTTTCTTTATTAAGCTGAAGTTCTTTAGGATAAATATTATCAACCATAGTTGGAAAGAAAGGGTTGTCAATGTTCAGTATGTCATCCAGATACCGAGAGGTGTCATTAAAAGCTTCAATAACATCTGCCTGGGTATCTGGTGAAAGACTCAACATGAAATCTCTTTCATAGCAAAATAAAAACAAATCTGCGACAAGTGGTGCACAGTTCATACCCATAGGGATACCAACAATTTGTCGATAAAGTGTGGTTCCATACCTGACGAAAATATTATCTAATAAGAAGATGAGTGCTTCACAAACTTCATAGCAAGTGCACATAGTATAATTGTCTAAACTGCCGTTAGTAAAAAACGCTTTAATATCATTACAGCCAAAAATGTAGTATTTTCTCTAGCGAATGTTTTTTGAATAAGAGAAATTAGCTTGTCTTTAATAAGGTGATGTGGTAAGGTTGTATATAGTGTAGAGAAGTCATAAGTGCTTATTGATGAAACTTGACCTTTATTGAAAATTGTATCCAGAACGTCTCCTGAATTTTTATAGACCAAAATAAATTTATCCCAGAGTTTTCATAAGTTTTATCACAATATAGTTTAAGTGATCTTTACCGGCAGTAAGACAATAAGTTAAACGTTTGGAGATGTTTGTTGTGGTGCAGGCACTAGAATTAGAAATAAAGCGAGCCTTATATGGGTTAAACATTGGGAAGGGCCGTAACTAATGTTGTTAGAACTTGTGGCCCAACCCGTTTGCATATTATACGGCAATAAAATATGTTTAAATCATGTTCTCTACGACACCATTTTATACTAAAATATTCAATGGAGTGGGCGATCTGGGCACGACAGGCATTAAAATCAATAGTTGAAGGTAAGTTTGTTCAAATGAAGTTACATTTGGCTCCGCCCCAGGGTTCACATGTTTTCATAAACTTATATAGGGAAACAGTTAAAAACCTACTTTTATGAAAAGACAATAGCCAGAGGTTTAATATTTTGCATTTACTATAAGCCTATGGTGTTCTACCAAGCTTCTTCAAATGAAGACGCTTGGGTCACATTTGGCACCGCTCCAGGGGTCACAGTTCTACATAGAGTTATGTAGGCAAAAATTCTTCTTCTCTGAAAACGCTTGATCAATTTTAACCAGATCCATTATCATACTCTTTCACATGGATGATCCTTATATGAATGTTTTTCAAATTGATAAAAAAATAGGTCAATGCGACATCCAAGATGGCCGCCATAGACAAAATCATTAAATGACTTCTTGTACACTGGGAATCTATGGCCGTAGGTTCAAATCTCACTTGAACTAAACTTTTTTCCTTCATTTGTGTTATTGTTTCCTGTTTGGATGAGTTTTGCTTTTGTTTATTTTTTTAAAGTGTATATATAAATTATTTATTACGATTTCCAATGGGCCTTAATGATAATATTTATCAACAAGGAAATATTTCGAAAGAGCCTTATAATGACATGTTTGCTAAATTTTCCATTTGAAAGAGTAAATCTAGTTCTCATGGTTGTAGACGTAATGGTAACATCAAACGGAAATCACGTATTACTATGTCAGTCGCTGTTTTACATATTATTTTTGAACAGTCTCGAAAGCACTCCATGCTTTTTTGTCTCACCTCGATATACATTTCTTCACTCAAGCTGATTAATGAGGAAGCAGACCCAATTTTCATTCGAACATATCCTTAGTATAACGTCAAAGCAAAAGGCAGCATGTTCGACCCCATATTGACACGGAGTCTGATCACGTCAGACATTTTCTAAATAAGGGCATTGATTTTATTGATATACCAAGTATTTTTCGAGATAATCGTGTTGTTGATTCTATTCCTAAATATTTCAAAAATTCCGAAAATCCTATAATTTATTATAAGTACAATAAACAAACAATTAGAAATATGATTTTCAACTACAACAAAATAGTGTCTGACCTTGATATAGTAAATAACTCTCCTAAGGAATGCAATTGTAGAACATCTAAATGTTGCTATGCTTCGGCTGGTAATTTTGATATTATAGACATTATAGGTAAACTTATTCGGCATTTGTTTTCTAAAGGTCCGAAATTATAGACTGCCTTCTGTGATTGATTTTAATGAATGTCTGGTCAGATCTCCCAATCCATTGAGGATTTTAATACTTAATCGTGTCGTAGAGAACATGCTGACCCTAACTCCTTTTCTACTCGGAAAAATACTATTTTTAACATCATAGATACCCGTATTAACTTCTTTACGGCTAACCCCTCCCTACTTCCCCCTTGACCTAGATTTTCATTCGTAATTTAAAATCGGGAATCCAGGAATTTCATAATAAGTTTGTATATAATAATATAAATATTGTTTAACGCCTCCATTATGTCAATATTTTATCTCAGGAACTCGGGTGTACTAATTCGTAAACTCCAGTGCAATCTACTGATTCAGCAGATAATGTGTTTCGACGCATATCACTCAGTGCAAGATTTTCAAGGCTGGAATAGATGAAAATAAAACAGACTTCCAACGATGTACTGGATTCACAAATTACACAAATAACCATATAAAGCCCGTTTTATTTCCAATTCTAGTTCTTGCCCACTACAAATATCTCCAAACTTTTAACATCTTGTTTTACTGACGTTGCTTGGGCAGTGTGGCGGCAGTAAAACGTCTCCCCGCGCTTGCAATAAGTACTGTTATTCATTCGATCTTTGGAGATCGCTGAGCCCGATACTAATATTTATTTATCGGTGGTACTTTTTATTATTATTGTTTTCTTACTTAATTTTCGATTCAGTGGTCCCACTACTCCGGCCGATTAAAGGCTCTGGGTATTGTTTAATCACTTATAGGATATGTTGTCTGCTTTTTAATTTAGTCTTTTGACTGTTACTTGTGATATGCAGGCTTCATAACCGCTGCTCCAAACTAAATTCCATTATGTTTATTTCGCTCTTCGGGGCATAGATTTTTATTAGATACTGGGACCATACGCCGTACGACATGGGGAAAATTAATCTCCATGTCCACCGCCATATGCATGCCATCTTCGGGATGGTTAAAATTGTGTACTATTGATTTTATTAAAATTGAGTTCTGCTCAACCCGGGGCTAGAGGGCGTGAACGGTAGCTAGCATATTTCACTACCGCTCATGAGCAGTCTTAATCAAACCGAGACTGCAATATTTAGTATGTGTCGTTTTCGGCCGTTTCCAAAGGTCCATTAACATACTCTTTTTTAAAGATCACGTTAAACAATATTGTGCCAAAGTTTATGAAAACTCTGGATTAATAAATTGTGGTCTATTAAAAAACATGGGACGTTCTTGATACAATTTGCAATAAACGTCAAGCTTCATCTATAAGTACTCTTTCAGAATTTTTTACATTATTTACAACTTAACCACAAAACCTTATCAAAGACAAGCTTATTGCTCTTATTCAAAAAACTTTTGCTAGGGAACATACTACAATTTCGGCCTGTAACAATATCAAAGCTCTTTTACTAACAGCAGTTTGGACAATTGCACTATATGGACTTACCATGAAGTTTGTGAGTAACTTGTTTTTCTATTAGATAATATTTTCGTCAGGTATGGAACTACTGTTTATAGGCAAATTGTTGGTATTGCTATGGGTACGAACTGTGCACCCCTTGTTGCAGATTTGTTTTTATAATGCTATGAAAGAGATTTCATGTTGATTCTTTCACCAGATACCCAGGCAGATGTTATTGAAGCCTTTAATGACACCTCTCGGTATCTGGATGACATATTGAACATTGACAACCCTTTCTTTTCTACTATATAATAGTATATTTCCTAAAACAATTAAACTTAACACAGCTTATTTTTTTGATGCTAACGCTTCTTTTCTCGATTTACATCTCTCTATTGATAATGGTGAAATAATAAGTAAAATCTATGACAAGAGAGAACATTTTAATATTCGTAATATTTGTATAACTCAAAAGCTACTCCATCAGGGGTTGCGTTATCATAAACTTCGTAAAACCTTTGCAAAATGTTATTATCATAACCCTGATCTTCTTTCCAAATATAAAAGTAATTTATGAACTCTTCTGCGACAAGGACTATCACAACCTGACTTCTATGGTGACGTGATTTACAATTTTCGTAAGATCCTTGGTCATGATCACTTTCATACTATCTTTGTTAAACTTGTTAAAAGGTTTGTCAAAACAGGTTATGACCCGATCATTGTGCAACGCACTGCTTGGTGGTATACCCATGTGCAGTTCCCCACTGTGCTTTCCTCTTTAATTGTACGATGACCGGACAGGCTGTGGATCCAATGAGGACGTCTACCTAAAGCCCAAAAGGACGGTGATTTGTCTGTAATCTTGTTTTGTCTTGTTGATCTGGCTTCTGCCAAGTCATTGAGTACCTTCTTTGTGGCTTTCTAGGCTATTCTTTATTGCATTTATATATACTCGAGCATCTTATTGCCTATTAATGCTGCCTTGTTGGTTAGAGAATAGTTCATGGCGGGGATTTCTTTATTTACACTGTCCCGTTTTATTGGGATGAAAGTAGGGTAAGTGTGAGGTTTGGTGCACCCTAGAACCTGGTTTAAAGCCCCAGCGGCATTTTTGTCAATGACCGTTCCAAGGCGGTAGCCCTCTTGTCAACCCTTTTCGTGTATGTGACGTCATATACCTTTATTCCTTATTAACATTGCCAACCATTTGTCGTTTTGCGTGTTTTGGGGTTTTCTGTGTTCTGTGAAAGCTGCATTTCCTGTTCGACTTTTATACTTATTTTATATAGAATTATATTAGGTAAATTTTAAAACATCTCCTTCTCTGAAACCACAAACATGAGATATGGCGTCCTATAGAAACCACAGCGTCTAAACGCAATGTCATCGTAGGTCCGCACTGTACTATAAATAAGGAGCAATATGTAAATAATTATACAATGAAAAAGACAAAATACAACGTAAAGGGTGGTGAAGACAGCGTTACCGACTTGGAACGGTTAGTAGGCAATAAGGCCTACCGGTTAGCTGGAACAAGACGCAGAGCTCTCATATATTAAATGTAGTATTAACTTATGGTCCTTTATGAAGTTTTTTAAATAGTAACCCTGGGGTCATGTATGTCCCCACCCTGGGGTTCACAGTTTTACATAGTAATATAGGAAATATCTTTAAAAAAAATCTTGTTTCCTGTTTAGATTGCATTCTTACTTTAGTTTATTTTTTATAAAATTGTTTATAAGATTTTACATGTTATACATAGACTTATATAGGGCGATTAAAACAATCTTCTTCTCAGAAACCACACGACACAGAGCTCTCACATACTTCATGTAGTATCAGTTTATGGTCCTCTAGGAAGTTTGTTTAAATGATGACCCTGGGGTCATATCTGTCCCCATCAAGGTGTCACATTTATTTTATAGAGTTACATTTTCAAAAAATCGTCTTCTCAGAAACGTTTGACCAAACTTCACATGGATGATTCTTAGGTGATTGGTTTTCTAATTGTTAAAATTAGCTAAATGCGACTGCTTAAGCCGGTGCTGGGGGCGTGAGAAGTGTTGCTTCTTTCATTACTTCTCATGAACAGACTCGGTAAAACCGAGTCTGCTGCTTTATTCTCTGAATTATGTTTGTTGCTCTCAAAGGATCACCTTTATCAGTATTTATTTCAAGATGGCCGTCAATAGAAAACTCGTTTAATGACTGCTTGTACACTGGGAACCTAGGTCTTCAACTTTGTTTTTAATTTTTCATTTTTATTATTGTTTAATTTATTTGTTGTTTGTTTTCTTACATTGTTAGCCTGAGGTCGTGGGTTTAAATTTTAGTTGTGGATGTTGTGTTTTGCACTTTAAAAAAGGTATTGAAGAGAATTTAATGATGAAACCCTTGATATAAGAGCCATTTTAGCTTGTAGAGCATCCACAGCCCTCTTGTTCTTTTTATTATTAAAGACTGCTAACCCCTGGCCTATCAAGTTTTCTAATTTGAAGTCCCTGGGATCTAATATAGCCACGCCCCGGGATCCAAAGTTTATATAGAGAGTTTTTGCATGTTTTTCATAAACTTACATAAGGAGGGGTGATAGGTGTTGCACTTAACATTATCTCTCATTAACAGACTAAATAAAACTGAATTTCTTCATCATTGCCAAGATCCGCCGGTGATCGATTCAGCAAGAAATGTGTCTGAATGAAATGATGTTCATTGTCTTGATTTACAACATCATACTGTTTATAAAACAATGACTTTGTAATAATGATTGATGTCTACTTTCATTATTCAATTGTTTATTATTTTCGTTTCCTACAGGAAGTTTTTCTTAAAAATGAATCTCAGTTATTCGATTTTTTCTTCCTGTATGTGTATGGTGATTTCAGATTTCAAGGGTTGATACATGAGTTTAGTAATGCGGTGGAGTGGGAGCACAATCTATTTTAAGGGCATGTGGAAATTAAAATACAATTAATTATTAACAAATCGCCACACCCCTGAATCTGCCATAGTCAGAACCATAAAGGTAAGTATTACATTCTTGGGTTTTCCTGTCAATCAGCTCCGCTTAAATAAATTTTGTAATAACTCGTAGTTCAGTCCATGTGCATATGTTGGTATTAATATTGTGATGTTGAATTGATGTGAAGTAACATATTTGCAATCAAATAGTGTTAGTAAATAAGGTTTGCTTTAATACATTGCTGAACATACCACTAGATTGCACACTTATGTTTGCACCTTTTCTACAAACATCCCTATATCACACCTTTATAATGATAGATAGAACATTTCATATCACACACTATAAGTATCAGCACTTGACCAATATCAACCCTTGACCAGTATCAATTATTAACAAATACCAGCCCTTGACAAATATCAGACTTTGAAAAATATCAGCCCTTGACCAATATCAACTTTCGACAAATATCAGACCTTGACAAACATCAGCCCTTGAACAATATCAACCATTAACCAATATCAACCCTTGACCAATATCAGTCCTTGACAGATATCAACCCTTGACCAATACAACCACTGAACATAATCATCCCTAGTGACACCAGAGTTATGGCCCTTGTCTTTCTAAAAAAAGCCATATTCTGCCTTGTGAAAACTATAACATCTTCATTTATTATTTGATCTTTACCAAATTTTGCCTAGTTATTAAAATCAATGAAAGCTCGGAAAAGTTTGAAAATCATCCGAATTGGACCAGTAACACTAGACTTATGGCACTTGATTTTCTTAAATATTTAATATGCTATATTGGGAACCTGGGGTC